>JAADYH010000137.1:0-35094 GCA_023338125.1 Phytopythium aichiense
AGCTGCTCCTTGTCGGTCAGGTAGAAGGTCCTGCGGTCCTTGTCGATGAAAAAAAAACACTTCTCATTAATGAGAAATCATGGAGTGCCAACGACGGTTCTTCCATTGAGTCCTCGTTATATATGCTGCAGCACAGCGCAAAAAGTACACACAAAATACAGTCCCTGGGCGTACAAATTGCAGCACATGATCGAGTTGCTGGTGCTTGATCTTCTGGGGAAGCAACGGCTTGATTCTAGACGCGCAGGCCCTGATCTCATCTGACTTCAGCAAGTCCGCGAAGGACGACCGTCTGGCGGGGGCTTGGGGCAGCGCCCCCCATCTTGGTATTGACCTCCGCCAACACGTACTTGGACTTGCGGCCGATGCGGCCCTTCTTCCGGCAAGACGGGTCGTTCCGCCAGGTCCATTTGCGGGGAATAGTGTTCCTGTGACAGCGAAAGTGCTTTGCAGCAGCCAAAAATGCTACCGCGGGGAGGGTTTCCATCGACAGCGAGGTTGTACAAGAACCGCACCACATCAGCGCGCTGTGGCTCGGTCAAGTCCTTGGAACCACCACCGCCTGGGGCCTCTGCAGTGTCCTCCATCGCGAAATTCACAGTTGGCGGAGCCAGCCACCCAAAACACTCCAAAATTTTGCTGATATCATATTTTTTTAAAGCAACTTATTCGAAGCGGTTGCTGTGTATTTTGACTAATCGAAAGAGAGCACCAGTTTTTGTCGGACAACTCCAAACCGTTCAACACCCGTATTTTTCGGGCGGATGAGTACATTGTATGAATGTTTGGGGTTTTAAGAAGCTTCACCGGAACATGTATGGATGATTTGTTTCATGTATTGCCGACCAGGAACTCGCACACAGCTGATAATATCGGCTGTCTGGAGATGATGGGTATTATTCAAATTGATGTATGCACACTATTCCTGGTGGTGTGCGTGATCAGATGGCGTGTCCGTGCGAAAGTGTCTTGTATTGAGATTGACATGAACAAAACAATCGAGTCCGTGGAAAGTCGGTTGAAAGTCCGTGAACTTTTCAACCGAAGATGGCACAGATGCATGTGCTAAGTGTTAGACAGGAGAGAGCAGAGCCAGGCTTCATGCCATAGAATGCACGTATTCTCTATGAAGGGCATGTGCAGAACTACCGGAGATTTGCGGACAATAGCCGGATATTTTGCGAGGAACTGCCGGAGGTTTTGCGCAAAACAGCACGAGATTTGCGGAGAACTCCCGGATATTTGCGCAGAAGACGAGAATGGCGCAAAACTCCAGGATATCATTGCACATATCTTCCGACCTGAGTTGTGGTCTCGCTTTGTTCTGAATCTAGTCAATGCATGCGCACAGGAGCGTCGGTTGTGGCCAGCCTATCAGCAGACTGTGCATCGTCGGGAAGCTCTAGATGTGGCTGGGTTGGCCCGTTCTCCTTGACTCGCGACGCGCTTGGTCCTCTTTCTACCCGCACCTGTCAACGTTCGACATGGCGGTTTGACGTCTTGTGGAATCAGCTCCGACTCGAGAAGGATTTCGATCCCACCCTCGATGGTGTCTGATCCGTATCCATAACCGTTGATGTAGCTCTTCACGAAGTAGCAGCTGTCGCACGCTTCATGGAGTCTGCCCAAAATCTTGAACGCGATCAACGATGCGATGTAATGCCGGCAGGGGAGCCCGTGCTGGCGCATGTATGAGCATGTGCAGCTCTTGCTGTCGACGAGAACACGACATCTGGCCCGACTTCCACGCGTGTCTTGGACAAAAGTCTTCCCGTCGGTGCTCGGTATCACATTATAATAACCAGCCGCCACCCGTTGCTCTTCAATCATGCGACCGGCATAGGGAGTCAAAGTCCGCCCTCCCTTCTTCCACTTCTCGCCCGTCTTCTGTGCCTGGTATGCGTTTCGCGTGAAGCTCTCCATGTGATGAAGAAAGAACTGCAAGGGAAACTTGTGGCGTGCAGGAACCACGGCGCCGTTCGTCGACTCGACGAAGGTTGTCGTTCGCCAGCGGTACAACTTGATGTGGTGCACGGTCTGCGGATGCATCGTCCAGCGTTCGGCGGGGATGCCTTCAATGTAGGCAGCCACACTCGGGTGAGTGATTGCCAGAGTGCTGATGATGGCCTTGTATTCCTCTGGTGTGTCAGCAGCCTGTGCGCGGTAGACTATGCTCTCCAGCAGGAACGCCACCCGGAAAGGCTGACTTGATGTTGCCAATGATGTGTCTCGTGCAGAACCGGACAACAGCACCAAGAGAAGTGTCACTCAGGGCAGAGAACAGGCCGCGACCTTGATCTGAAAACACGGGAACATTGTTGAAGTTGATGCCGGCTTGCAGACAGTTGCGTACGAACCACTTGCAGTTGTCCTTGTCTTCACTCTCGCACAGAGCCACAGCAAGCACGGTGTTGTGATTGTCACCGTCTCGCCCGACTAGAACGAGCATGGCCTCCGTGTAGACTTGATGCTTCATGAATGCTCCGTCGATACCCCAAATCTTCTGGCCAAACTCCTGATGACGTACCACGAACGGGGTGTGAGACGAAAGCGTGACGACAGCGCCTATTCCTGCCGCAGTCAAAGCAAGTGTGGCTTGTTGGGTTGAGGCGGTTGAACGACTGCAGCAACGCTGGGACAAGCTTGAATGCTGACTCATAATCTCCGATCGACGCCGTCACGATCTGGTCTCTGGCGCGGTACATCATCCTTGCCGGGACTGACAGAGCCGTCGCCGCTTTAACCTGTCTCTGCAAACTGCGCGACGGTGCTCTTGGGTTAGCGGCAACCGCGTGCCGTGCTGCTGAAAGTTGACTCACTTGGCGAGTTGTCGGCTTGGCAGTCCCAGTGCAGCTGTTGTGCGCGAGCTCAAACGAGCTGATGTTCAATGCGGTCACGCTCTCCGCCTTGGAGCGATACACGACCACCTGGAACGTGCATGCGGTTGTACTCGAGCACCCGTAGACGATATTCTTGCCTCCGCTCTTCTTCTTGTTGCACACAGCACGCTTTCCTTGCTTGAGTGCTAGATCTTGGACGTAGGCTGTGGATGCCTGTCGATCAGCAAACATCATGCCCTTGACAATCGGATGAAGTGCTGGTAGCTCGCCATCGTTGTGCTGGACCTCTCGTTCTTCTGCTTCAACTGAAGCCATGCGCTCGATTGATCTGGACAGGAACTGGTGAAGCCTGCTCTTGAAGGCGATTTGAACCAATGCAGCAAACCATTACCCACAACTCTAATTTTAGTGTTGACCTCGGCTTCATCCAGATCAACTTGAACCATAATTATGGAACCATGTCCCACTTTTGGAAAAGTGTGTGAAAGGTGGGGGCTTTGATCCACTTTTCATTGGTCCACCACCACTTTTGTCGGTCTGTTCCCACTTCTGACAATCAAACACAAATGCCCACCACTTTTGTCAAAAGTCCGAACGTGGGCGAAAATAACGCCGGTCCCTTGTCCCACCCAACCTGTCCCTCTTCTTGGCATGGACGCGTGCCATGGCGACCAGAAAAGGGGCGCTTCAACCGGAACAGAGCGACCGAGCTGCTTCCCTTGCTGTCGCAGCCCCAGAGCGAGAAGGAAGCGGCAAGAAGCAAGCAGGAAGCTCAAAGCGGGAAGCGCCCCGATCCCCCGACCCCGATCCCGACGCGATCCCGACGCGATCCAGGCTATTTTCCGCGCGTTAGACGCCCCGCCGCCCCCTCCCCTCCCCTCGCCGTGACCTGACCGCTCGCCGCTCGTCCGGCCGAACGCTCACCGCTCGCCGCGCGCTCAAAGTTCAACTCCCCCGTCCCGTGCGTCCGTCGAGATGATCCGCCGTCTGCGCCCCGACGGCTCGTGGCCGCGCCGCGCGCATCAGCATCAGCTCGCGCGCGCGGCCGCCAGCCGCTGGTTCTCGCCGCTCGCACCGGCGCTGGGCGACCGCTCGAGGGAGGCGGGAAGCAAAGCCAAAGGGCCGCTCTCGAGGATCGCGACGCCCTCGCGCGGACTCTCGCGTGCCTTGAGCATCGCGGCGACGCCCTCGGGCGGCGGGGGCAAGCACCTGTGCTGCCCCAACTGCGGCTCGTCGCTCGTGCTGGCCGAGTCGCTCGCCGAGAGCGCGTCGCCTCCTCCGCAGATGCACCCGGCGGCCAAGCCGGTCGGTAAGGACGCGCCCTCGCCGGGCAAGAAGGCGCCGACCGAGCCGCCGACGTTCAAGAAGGGCGACGTCGTCAAGTGCGTGAACTGCAACCTGCACTTCGCGCTCAAGTCGCACCCGCCGCCGCCGTCCGCCACGCCCACGATGGAGCCGCCGCGGTACCGCAACCCGGCGGCGGCTGCGGCGCTCAGCTCGCTCTCGTCTTCGCTCTCGGCCGGCGTCATCCAGACGCGCGGGTCGAGCATCGGCAGCACCGGCGCCGGCTCGGCGAGTGCCGCGAACCGCACTCTCCCGCCGCCTGCTTCCGTCCCTGGACGCCGCATGAACGGTAAGCACCGCACTGGAAGACCGTGTGTCTTGCTGCTAAGTTGACTGACGTCTGCGTGGCGGAATCTGTTGCCAAACAGCGGACGGCGAGTACGAGAAGCTGGCGAACGAGGCGCTGTACCACGCGAGCTCGGCGGGGCCCGCGGCGCCGTCGACGCCTGCGCTGCAGCCGCTGCTGACGCCGCGCGAGATCTACGACGGCCTGAACCAGTATGTGATCGGCCAGGAAAAAGTCAAGAAGACGCTGTCCGTGGGCGTGCACAACCACTACAAGCGACTGCGGGCGATCGAGCTGATGCAGGCGAAGAAAGAAGCGACCGCCGCCGCGTCGACCGCCAAGCCGAGCGCGCATGGCGATCTGTCGCAGCTGGACCTGGACAGCATTCCGTCCCTGTCCAACATCGGGCGGCGGCTGCTGCTGGAAGAGATGCTGACGGACATGGAGAAGAAGGGCACGGACGTGGACTCGCTGCAACAGCTCCAGCACGGCTCCGCACCGCCTGGGTCGTCGCCGTCGCACCTGGACGACGTGCCGATGGACAAGCTGGATTACTTGGACGGTGTGGAGCTCGACAAGACCAACATCATGCTGGTTGGCCCGACTGGATCAGGCAAGACCCTCCTGGCAAAGACGCTGGCGAGGCTCGCCAAGGTGCCGATCGTGATTGCGGACGCGACCAGCCTCACGCAGGCCGGGTACGTTGGTGAGGACGTCGAGTCGGTGCTGTTCAAGCTGTACCAGGCGTCCAACTACAACATCGAGGCGACGCAGCGCGGGATCGTGTACATTGACGAGATCGACAAGATCTCGCGCAAGAGCGAGAACGTGAGCATCACGCGCGACGTGTCGGGCGAGGGCGTGCAGCAGGCGCTGCTCAAGATCCTGGAAGGCAGCATGGTGAATGTGCCCGAGAAGGGCGGCCGCAAGAACCCGCGGGGCGAGTACATCACGATCGACACGACCAACATCCTGTTCATCTGCGGCGGCGCGTTTGCGGGTCTGGAGAAGCTCGTCACGGGCCGCACGGCGCGGTCGTCGATCGGCTTTGGCGCGCAGATGCCCAACACGAAGCTCAAGGACAGCGGCGAGATCGGGTCGCTCATGGAACGTGCCGAGCCGGAGGACCTCGTGTCGTACGGGCTCATCCCCGAGTTCATTGGCCGCTTCCCGATGCTCGTGAGCACCTCTGGGCTGACGAAGGGCCAGCTGGTGCAGGTGCTGACGGAGCCCAAGAACAGCCTGGTGAGGCAGTACAAGGCGCTGTTCGCGCTGGACGGCGTCGAGTTCCACGCGACCGACGGCGCGCTCGAGGCCGTCGCTGGCTTCGCGCTCAAGAAGAACACTGGCGCGCGCGGCCTGCGCTCCATCTTCGAGCGCGCGCTCATGGAGACCATGTTCGACCTGCCCGACCTGGAAGATGTGACGGCCGTGTACGTGGACGAGGACGCCATCTTGGGGCTCAAGCCGCCCGTGCTCGTGCGCGGCATGACCCTCGAGGAGTACCTCAAGAGCCTGGAGGAGGACGACGGCAGCGACAAGCGCGAGGTCGTCTAGGGTGTGCGGGAGGCCGATGCATGGCGCCAAACGTTTGATACTTATCACCCACTTTGTATTCGGAAAGCACACACGCAAATGGCATTTGACCGGACAAACAGCAGTGCCATGACGGCGTCACTATATCTCCATCGTCGTCACTACCGCGGACATCCGCCATCGCCATCACCTTGACACGGAGAGATGATCCTTCAACAAGTCCACGGGAATAGCCATTGCCGCACGGCGCGGCGGCTATAATTACGGCGTCGCGGCTGCAAATAGCGCCTGCTCTTCCGACTGGCCGGGCGTCTCGGCTTCCCCTCGCTCGCTCCTTCTTCTCCGCTCCGCATCCAGAAACCACAGCACTCAGCACCACCTCGACGCGCTGACGTCCGTCTGCGTCTTCCCCACTCCCCTCCGTCGGTCTCAACCTGGCAGCATGGTCCTCGCGGGTGCGCTGACGGCGAACAACCCGTTGTCCATGTCCAACGCGCCGCCCGGGCCGGAGGACAAGGACGCGCTGCGGATCGAAGCGCGGCGCCAGCGAGAGGCCGAGCGGCTCAAGAAGCTCGGGCCAGGACGCCTGCGCAGCATCGGCGTACGTGCGCGGCTTCACTCCCTCCCATCTGCTTGGCCGGACTACTTCCCTGACGAGTGCTTGTGTCTCTTTCCACGTGGCGGACTGACCAGGCGGACATCGCCGGCGTGCGCAACCAGCTCGAGGAGCGGCAGCGAGACGACGCGGCGGTGCGCGAGGCCGAGCGTCACGCGTTCGACGAGGACGAGGCCATCCGCCGCTACTTGCTGCAGGTCGAGTCGGAGGACGCGCTGGCCAAGCGGCGCGAGGTGCTCACGCTCCGGAACGACTGGGCGATCCAATCAGCCGTCCGGGACGAGGCCTCGGCTCGTGACGCGGCCGAACGTGCGCGGGGCATCGACCCAGAGGTGTGTGCCCCCGGCGCGGCGCAGAAGTTCGTGGGTGAAGACGTTGCGCGGCTCGAGCGCACGCGGCTCCAGGCTCTGCAGCGCGCGCAGTGGGCACGCGAGCAAGCCGCCGAGCGAGAGCAGCGCGAGCGCCAGGAGCAGCAGCAGCGCGCGCAGGAGGACGCGTACACACTCGAGATCGCGCGGCTGCAGAAGGAGCTGCACGAGGCCAGCGAGAGCGAGCGCGCGCGCGTAGCGGCCGAGCTGCAGCGCTTCAACCAGCTGCTGCTCGAGTCGCAGCGCGCGGCACGGGCCCGCGAGCGAGAGCGGGAGCAGCAGCAGAACTCGGCCGAGCTCGCCTACACGCTCTACAGCGACTTGGTGAGCGAGAACCCTCGGCAGGCCGACCGCGACCGCGAGGCGGCCGTCTCTGCGGCAGCGACCGACCCGTTCGCCCAGCGCGTGCGCGTGGACCGGTGGAAGGGCTTGTCCAGCGCGCAGACAAAGCAACTGCTGGCCGAGAACGACCTCCTGCTGGCGGACAAAGCGCGGCGCGCAGAGCAGCAGCGGCAGCAGGAGGAGGAGGACGCGCGCCGCGCGACGGAGCTGCAGCGCGCCTTGACGGCGCAGGAGAGAGACGCGCAGATGCGCCGCGCGCAGGTGGAGCTCGAGCTCCGACAGACGCGGGAGCGGCAGGCGGCCGAGAACGCCGAGCGCGAGCAGCGGGACGCCGCCCGCGCGCGTGGAGCGATCGACCCGGGCTTCTTCCGCAACTTCGGCCGCTCGTACCGCTGATAGCCGCCGCTCTCCATCGGTTGGTCCCCGCCGCCGCTCCATCTTCTCCCCTTGCTAGCTCATTAATATACGCCCGTGAGGCTTCTTGAACGTCGATCACAGCTCGAAGACTCGCCGCGGCAGGTCGTAGTCGCTGTCGGATCCTCCGTCGCTCGGACTGTCATGGTGTCCGCGGCGGCAGCAGCACTCGAGCAGCGCGGCCATGGCTGTGACGACGCCCGCGATGCACGCGGCGACCGCGTCCACGTTGAGGTGGACGACTCCGTAGACGGCTTCGTCCCGGCCGAGCGCGCGCAGCATGACGGCGCTCGCGTGCCACGCGAACCAGCCCATGAGCACGATCTGGAGCGCCATGGACGCCGCGAGCGCCGCCCACGTGACGTCGAACACGGACCGCCAGGAGAAGAGCTCGACGAGCGTGGCGGGCACAGCGATCCAGGCGAACGCGACGGCGGCCGCGAGCTGCCAGCGCAGGAAGCCGTCGGCCGGCGCGCCGGCATCGCGGTCGGGCTGGGCGGCGGCGCAGCAGGCACGCGGGCGCGTCGAGAGCAGCACCGTGAGCGCGCAGAGGCCCCAGCACGCGTACACGTAGTTGAGGAAGGGCAGCGTCGAGTCGGCGAGCACGCCGGCGCCGGCGACGAGCAGCGCGTGCAGCAGCGAGAAGACGGCGAGCAGCGGCCACGGGTCGTCCACGAACCAGAGCGCGAGCACGACGGCCACCTGCGCGGCCGCGACGGTCCCTAGTGCCCAGGGCGCGGCCACGTCCCGCACGGCGTCGCGCACCGGCGCGTAGAACGTGCCGAGGCCGACCACGGCGCAGACCACGAGCTGCTGCAGCGCGAACCCGCCGACGGCCGAGCGCCGCAGCGCCGCCTGCACTTCCAGCGGCGTGATCCACGCGATGGCGCCCGGCTGGCGGCGTCCGCGGGCGTCTGGGTCGTTCAGCAGCAGCCACACGCGCTGCGCGTACGCGGCGAGCGAGTGCGGCGCGAGTCCGGCCGCCGCCTCCAGGCCGCCGGCCGCCGAGGATGTGGAGGACGACGGCGGATACGAGGCGGACGAGGACAGCGACATCCAGCTGCTCGCGGGCCGCCGCGGATCGTCCTTGGCCGACTGGGACGCGCGCGCGGCCGGCGGCGGCGTGATCACCAGGAACGAGGGACGCGCCGGCGTCGTCATGTCTCCGGCCGTGCGGAGACCCCACGGACGCTGTCAGGGCCGGGGCTTCGAGGGATTCGAGAGGAGACGCGCAGCGACAAGTGGACGCGCGGTTGGCGGCGGATGGCGGCCTGGGGGCCGGGAAACAGCGCGAGCGCCGCGGCCGCGGGCGTTCGTCGGATGCCCAATGTGCTGCCTCGAGGCGCCAGGTTCAGCTTTGACGCCACCAAGAAGTGAAGCAGCCCTGTCTCCCGATCACCGCTCCGTGTAGGTATACGTTTAGCTCATGACAAGTACGACAAACGTGGGTTCGTATGGTTTCGTGTAGGTGTCGTGATTAAAATAACGGGTTTCCTATTTACTGATGAGCGGAAACTCCACTATAGTTAAAAAGCCTCCCAGACCGCATAATCCGATCCAAAACGCATCGAGTATCGCAGGTCGTGAAGGGGGAGAAGAGCTGCCCGCGATCCATATTCCAACCCCAAGACGACGAGAAGAAGCTCCGACATGACGCGCGCCGAGATCGACGAGGCGGGCATGCTCAAGCGCGGCGAGATCGACGCGGGCACGTCCATCATGGCCGTGCGCTTCGACGGCGGCGTGATCCTGGGCGCTGACTCGCGCACGTCCACGGGCGTGTACGTGGCCAACCGCGTGTCGGACAAGCTCACGGGGCTGCACGACCGCATCTACTGCTGCCGCTCGGGCTCGGCGGCCGACACGCAGGCGCTGTCGGACTACGTGCGGTACTTCCTCGGCTCGCACGCCGTGGACCTGGGCCGCCTGCCCAAGGTGGCCACGGCCGCCAACCTCTTCCGCTCGCTCGTCTACAACAACAAGGACCGCCTGCTCGCGGGCATCATCGTGGCCGGCTGGGACCCCGTGCGCGGCGGACAGGTTTTCTCCATCCCCATCGGCGGCGCCATGGTCGAGCAGGACTTTGCCATCGGCGGCAGCGGCTCCACCTACATCTACGGCCTGGTCGACGCCGAGTACAAGTGCGTGGCGACTGCGATCGGTAAGAGTGAGAGCGAGCGACTCGTGTATTAACCCGTCGGTGTGTCTATCTGTCGGTCGCCCAGGCCCAACATGACCAAGGACGAGTGCCTCGCGTTCGTCAAGAAGGCGCTGGCGCACGCCATGGCGCGCGACGGTAGCTCCGGCGGCGTCATCCGCACGGTCACCATCACAAAGGACGGCGTCCAGCGGGACTTCACCAGCGGCGAGGACATCCCCTTCGCCATCTGAGCGCGCGGCTGGACCGGAAGCCAGGCAGGCAGCCTCCGCCCCGAGCGCCCGCGAGCCGACTCGTAACGTGAGGCCTCGATAATGCACGCCCGTGAACCACCGCCGTCCGTCCACTGCTTCTTTCCTATCGGCGTCGGTCGCTCCCACGCCGCGCGTCCAATCCATTCGCGGACGCCGAGGTGGCGTGTACCGCCACCTCATTCGCCGCCCGGCGTCCTTCCCCACGAGCGCCGCGCGTCCTGTTGGTGCCCCCCGTGCGACGCCTACACAAACAGGTTGTCCATGGCGATGGCGCCGCCGCGCGCCTTCTGCCGCTCCACGTCGGCCGCGTCCGTCAGGTCCTTCATGGTAATGACGCGTTTGCTGTCCTCGCGCAGCGCCGCGCTCGCGGCCGCGCGGAACACGGCGTCGCTGATGGCCGTGTTGCTCAGGTCGAAGCGCTCGCCCAGCCGGCGGAAGTCGACCTTGGGGTCCAGCGGCGCCTTGGGCGGGAAGAACGACCGCCACAGCGCCTCGCGCAGCTTGGCGTTCGGGTTGCGCATCTCCACGACGAACTTGAGCCGACGCGCGAACTCCGAGTGCACCAGCGACGACGACCCAGCGCGCTCCACGTCCGCCAGCAAGATGGTGGTGCTCGGGAAGCTGTCCATCATGTCCAGCAGCCGCATCACCTCGACGCGGAAGCGCGGAAGCTCCATCGCCTCGAGCGTCGTCGCGCCAGCGTCCAGGTAGCTGCCGAACGACTCGAAGCCCACGAGCACGAGCACGGCGTCCATGAGCCGCGCGTCGTCGAAGACCGCGCGCAGCGCCTTGCGCGTCTCGGCCAGCGAGTCGGACTGCAGCTGCGAAAAGTTGACCACCTTGAGCGGTCGGCCGATCTCAAAGCCGATGCTCTTGGCTGCGTTGAGCTTGCCCACGCCCGGCGGGCCGCAGATGAGCACGCTCATGCCCTTCTGCTGCTTGTTCGACTGCCCGAAGTCGAACCCCCACTGGCCGTAGATGACGCTGCGCGCCTTCTCGAACTCGACAATGCGCCGCAGCGCGTCCTTGACCGATTCCTCGACGATGAGCTGGTCCAGCCCGTGCGTCGGCACCACGCGGTGGTCGAACGTCTTCATGTGCAGGCTGCCGCGCATCTGCAGCGCGCAGCCCGCCACAATGTCGTCGTGCGTGATCACTGGGTCGTCGCGATCGCGAGAGATGGCCTTGAGCAGGGCCGACATGATGGCGTTCTTGATGAACCCGCCGCTGAGCTCGTACTTGAGCGCGATGGCATCCCAATCGACGTCGTCCGCCGTCTTGAGCGTGTTCCGGAGCAGCACCTGCCAGATCTTGCGGCGCTGGATGTGGTCAGGCGCCTTGAACTCAAACACCGCCGTGATGCGGCGGTGCATGGCCTCGTCCAGGTCGAACGGACGGTTCGTCGCCAAAAAGACGATGCCCTCGTAGCGCTCAATCTCCGTCAGCAGCGCGTTCAGCAGCCGGTCGCCGCCCATGTCACGCTGCCGGAAGATGGTCTCGCACTCGTCGAAGAACAACACGGCGTTGCTCATGTCCGCCTCGCGGAACAGCCCGCGCAGGTCGGCGTCCACCTCCACGCCGTCGCGATTCTTGCCCTGAAGAGACGGGAAGTCCACCAGCAGCACGCGCTTCTTCAGGTGGTGCGCCACCGCATTCACCGTCATGGTCTTGCCCGTTCCGCTCGCGCCGCAGAGCAGCAGGACGAGGCCCGCGCCGTAACTGATCGTGTCCTCCAGCCCGCTCTTCTTGCGGTACTTGCGGAAGCTCTCGTAGCTCTCAACCGTCTCCAGGATGGTCGTCTTGTGATCCTCCGGCAGCACAACCTGGTCCAGCTGCACCTTCGGGTTGTACAGGTCCGAGCCCTCCACGAGCTCATTCATCTCCGTGTCCAGGCCCACGACCCAGTCCAGCACGCGGCGGTCCAGCTCGATGCGCTGGTCCACCAGGTCGCCCGCGGTCGAGTGCCACCGCCCGCGATGCAGCTTGACGAGTCCACGAGTGAGCAGCCGCGACGATTTGTAAAAGTACACGCGGTGCGCCACCTGCTCCTGGAAGGTGTCACAAAACACCGACAGCACCTGGTTGATGATGATGCTCTCGTCCATGCGCTGCACCGGCGACGTGTCGACGCCGTCGATCAGGTTCTTGATCACGGGCGAGATCGTCTTGCCGATCAGCATGACGATCACGTTCTGCTCGAACTTGTTCAGCTTGAACTTGCTCGCCAGCTCCTCCAGGCGCGGGAGCGCATAGCCTGCCTTCCGCGTCAGTCCGAGGCGGTGCTGCGTGCGTCGGTCGTAGACGCGCTGCTTGGCCTTGAGCTCGCGGCGACCGGCAGTCGCCGGCGTCGAGTTGTCCCAAGGCTGCTTCGTGCCGGCCTCCTTCATCTGGTCCTTGACGCGAGCGCCTGACGCGCGAATCGCGAACGCAACGACTTGGAAACGGTCCTCGAGGTACTCGAGCTGGTTCGACGGGTTGTACGGCTTCATCTCGTTCGGATCCATCAGTGCCGACATGGCCACCTTGTTGCCGAGCACAGACACCTCGTCCTTGTCGATCGATGCCGATCGGTGTTTGCGCTTCGTGCCCTTGTTGTATCCGCCGATGAACGAGAACGCAGAAGACGAGTCGTTGCTGTCGTCGTCCTGCTCCTCGTCAGCGTCGTCGGCCTCTTCTCCTTCACTATCATCGTGGCTGTGCTCCGAGCCATCGTCATCATTGTAATCCGATACCGGATCGCTGCCATCGTTGTCAGAACCCGAGTGGCTGGGCTCGTGCTTCCGCGAGCCGCGTTTCCGCTTCTTGCTGCTGTCGCCGCCGACTACCACCTCCTTTGAGTCATCCAAGACGTCGTTGAAGGTCACGCCCTCCTCCTTGAGCAACTCCTCCAGCGCCGTCTGGCTGAGCTTGAGTGCCTGGTTGCTCGACAGGTGGCGGCCGAGCAGGACGCGCACGCAGATGTTGGACAAGCTGAGCGCCGTGCTGTAGTTCTCCTCGTCCACGATGAGCGTGCCTTCCTTGACATGCTCGCGCTCGTCGTCGTAGAACTCGACCACGTCGATCTCCGAGATGCTCGCAAGCCGCTGGCAAGACGACATCCTGCGCGTCGAGTCCTCTTCGAGCATCTGGCAGCGCACGGCGTTCGACTGGCAGCCCTGCATGACGGCGAGCACCTGGAAGAGCTCCGTCTCCTGCTCCGACAAGCCGTAGCGCTTGGCGAGGCGGAAGACGCGCGGCAGACGCTTGCCCGCCTTCTCGGTTGCCTCCAGGCGGCACTTGCCCAGGTCGAGCACGTAGCGCTTGAGGCGCGCGAGGAACTCGACGCGCTCCTGCATCTCGTCGCGGTGCGCGACAGTCGACTTGGCGCGCTTGTCGCCCGCCACGGCCTGCGTGATCGAGTCCGGCTTGGTCACGCTCAGCGAGAACTCCATGAAGGCCATCTCGTACAGGAACACGATGAGGAACTTCATCTCGACGAACCAGAACCAGTCGGCGTCGCTCTGGACGACCAGGCGCGCCGCGTCGCGCGGGTCCTTCTGCAGCTCGGTCCAGAACTCGAACAGCAGCGCGCGCACGTACGCGT
The DNA here is from genome assembly GCA_023338125.1 of Phytopythium aichiense. Taxonomy (NCBI): domain Eukaryota; phylum Oomycota; class Peronosporomycetes; order Pythiales; family Pythiaceae; genus Phytopythium; species Phytopythium aichiense. The sequence continues at coordinate 13,742 of JAADYH010000137.1, forward strand.
ACTTGTCCTGCAGCGCCGCCATCACTGGCGCGTGCTCGGCGCACACGCGCGCCAGTTCCTCCGCCGTCCGGCTCGCCGCCGCCGCATCCGGCGCTGTAGTCGCAGTCGCAGTCGCAGTCGCAGTCGCAGTCGCAGTTTCAGCTGCAGTCGCGTCCGCTCCGCTCTGCTTGTGGCCTGTCGCGTCCTCGCCCTTGGCCTTGGCGTTGGCCTTGGCGGCCGCGCCGTTGGTGCGTCGGCGCTTGCCCGTGGCCATTTCCCAGCCGATTCCGCCGCTGTTGACACGCCAGAAGCAGCGAAGCACGCGCTTTCCGATGCAGAGGAGCTCGCGCCGCCCAACCCGCTGCTAGACGCAATAAATACCGCCGCGCAGGAGCAGGAGCGGGAGCAGGAGCAGGAGCGGGAGCAGGAGCAGGCAGGGAGCGAGGTGACGGATGGATCGATGGCGCCGCCCTTTCCGATCTGCCGACCCTGAAAACGACTTTGAACCATTGGTCAGAACGGAACGACATGGAAACGGTACATAGACGATAGAAACGGTTTAGAAACGTCATACATCGGGATTCCAGACCGTGATGAAGACGCCGAGTGCAACATGCAACAAGTCTCTGGACGCCCTGCTTGGTGGCAACGCGCACGCTCAGCACCCCTGGGACACCAATCCGACATGCCGACCAAGTCGTTGTGCTTGAAGCCAGCTGCGTCGTCGAGGTGGTCGCAGGAAGAGGAGGTGGCGGTCCAAGAGTCTTGTGGAGTCCAGCGTCGAGGGTCAAGCGATGACGGCAGTGATGTACGAACATCAGTCGGCTTCAAGCACGGCGAGGGATCAGTGGGCGGAGCGACGGATACGCACGCGTCTCTGAATGGCTCCAGGTGGATGGCTGGGTGAGTGGCCGTCTGCCGAGGCGGATCGGGCATTCGACGACGGCCTCTACAACGGCGACAGCTTCACATCAACGGCTCGCTCCGCACGGACCGATCCAGGTTTCGATTCTGGATCAGCTCGCTTGCCTTGCTCGCCAGCGTTGTCCACGCGACTTGAGCTTGCGCCTGACGGATCGACCACTGCTTGAGCTGGTTGCCCTCGGCGGATGTTGAAGGATCATCACTCCGTTGAGCTTGCTGCGATGCAGCCAGTGATGCACTATGGGGATCATGGGCGTCAATGGCTGAGTGACGACCTTGATGTTGCTCTGCGCGTTGACAACGATGGTGGAATCTCACTTGGGGCTCCACATGCCGAGGCGCGTGTCGAACTGCATGCGCATGAACTTGTAGTAGCGCGAGAGGTGCGCGCGGTCGTGCGCCTTGACGGCCTCGTCCGTGGCGACCACAAGCAGCGGCCACGCCAGGTAGCACACGGCCCAGAAGTACCACGGCACGCTCTGCGATGCAAACTGCCACAGGGTCGAGCCATCGGCACCCGCGAGCCCCGCGCGGAAGACGCTAATGATGCACTGCATGAGCAGCAGCAGCGCAGCGGCGACCATCCACGTGCGGTTGTCGCGCACGGGCGACGCCACCAGCAGGCTCTCGCACCGGTAAAGGTACCCGGCGGAGGACGCGATGATGGACAGCGCAATCACGAGCAGCATGCCGGCTTCGGCGCGGTCCACGGCGGTTGTCAGCGCTGGCGGTCGCGGCCGGAGCAGCACGAGGTCGTTGCTCTTGAGCACGAAGTCGATCCAGCTGTAGTCACCGTACTTGGCCATGTCCAGTCCGTCCGCGGTCGAAAGCGACACGGCCGAGGCCTGCAGCGAGAAGCCCAGCAGACACTCGAACACCACGATGGCCAGCAGCGCGGACGGCACGTGGCGGATGACAAAGTACGCCACCAGGCGTGGCGAGTCGTCCTCCGTGTCCACCGGCTCGTTCTTGCGCGGCGTCTTCTTCATCACGTCCTTCTCGCTCGCTGATGCGAGCATCGTGAGGCTCAGCACCGGCACGAGGCCCCAGAGCAGCCAGAAGATGGACGCGCAGCTCAGCTGCGCCACCATCGGGAACGGAAGCAGGTACGCGCCGACGATCAGCGTCGCGATCTGCAGCTGCGAGACGAAGATGAACGCGTACAGCTGCTGGAAGTTGGTGAGCATGCGCCGCCCGAGACGGATGAGCTCCAGCAAGTGCGGCAGGCTCGGCATCGCGCCTTTGTTGTCGCCGTCGTCCTCGACACTCTTGAGCCGGAACGAGCATGCCAGCGTGTTGAGGATGTGGCTGAACTGCAGATCCTCCTCACACAGCGAGTTCCAGTCAACCTGCGCGCCGGACGGCACACGCTGGTGGAAGAAGGCGTGCGGCTTGCCTTGGATCCCCACGGCCATGTCCGAGGCAGCGAACAGCGGCGCGTTCGTCTCCTTGAGCGACGACCCCACGCCCATGACGACCTCGTGGTGCTCCTGGAAGATCCCAATCATATCGCGAATGGTCTCGGGGGTGCTGTCTGTGTAGAGCGACACGAGGAGCGGCACGTTGTCGACCTCCTCGAGGTGCCGCTTGATCGCGGCGACACCATGAGGCAGACGCGCCTTCACATCCCAGTCCGAGTACTTGGACGTCATGCGGTGTGGGTCCGGGCCGTCGCTCGCCAGCGGACGGAGAGAGATGGCGCAGTTCCAGTCCGTCTCGATGCCCATCTTCTCCGCCAGGAGCTTGCTGCGCCGCATGTTGCGCGGCGAAAAGTACACGAAGCGCACGCCGCACGCATCGAGGTCTTCGATCAGGTCCGGGATGCTCTTCTTGGGCTGGATCCCCGTCGCCACCATGCCCAGGAAGATCTGGTCGTCTTGCACCTGCCACAGCAGCGCATTCTTGTCGGCAGACCCACCGCCTCCGTCATCCGACTGCGCGGGTGCTTGCTGCAGCCCCGCAGCCGAAGACGACGCAACGTCGCTCGATGCACGACCCATCCCACTACGCCGTCGGCTGTACAGGTGCGTAGATGAGGATGGCGTTGGCGGTCGAGTGATCCCGCCCGCAGACGCTCCGTCTTCGTTCGCAGGGTCGTTGCGGGGGCTGACCTCACTCGCTAAAGACGCTTCATTCGAACGGGGAGACATGGGCGGTGACATGACCGTCGGCGACGGCTGAGGCCCACGTCCGCCGCTACCTCGCCGATCAAATGCCGACTGCCGATCTTCGCTGAACACGCTCGAGCTCTCAAAATTGCTGCGTGGTCCCCTCGATGTGGGTTGTCCCTCTGCCGCTGTCGCTGCAGAGTCATCTTCATCCCCGATGGCGCTGTCACTGACGAGAAAGACTGGCGGTAGCATGCTGCTGGAGACCTGTCCGCTGACAGTGCGAGACGACAGCGCGTCCGTGCTGGTAGCCGTCGACACGGCGACCCCACTGAACAGCGTGTTCAACCGGTGCGGGACAGGAACGTAGGAGAGCGCGACACAGTCGAGATCTTCGACGCGCCACTGGTTGTACATCTCGAGGATGGCGCGCTGCTTGTCGCTCGTGAGCGGACAAATGGACTTGCCGTCCCAGTACTCGGTGCAGTGCGCGAGCACGACGGTGGGATGGCCGCGCGACACGAGCTGGTGGCGATGGCAGCGCTTGTCCAGCACGACAGTCGAGTACATGTGCGACTTGAGGTTGCCGCGGTACCGCGAGTCTTCTTGGCCCTGGTCGTGGTGGTCGTTTGCGTGCTCGTGATGCGCAAGCCGCGGGCAGATAATGTGGATAGACTGCCGCCGCTGGAACGCCGCGAGGTCGAAGTGCTCGTCAAACCCCATCTCTCGCGACAGATTGATCAGGTACTTGGGGAACGGCAGCATGCGCACGTGAACCGACAATCGCTGGAGACAGCGGCGGAAGGCGGGATCTTGGTTCCCAGCCACAGCAGCTAGAGCCACATCTTCCGGTATGGGAGAGGCTAGAGCGTCCTCGTTCGAGAGATACTTGACGTTGGCATCGTACAGCCGCGCAGGGTCTTCCGCGTCGTTGAGCATGATGCCGAGGCCGATCGGTTTGAGAGACGGCAGGTACTGCTTCCACCTCGGGTCTTCAAACTTGAGCCCGGTCTCGCAGTCGCGGTCCAGGTGGAGGTCAAGCACTGTCGAGGTGCTGCCTTGCTTGTCGGTCAGGAGGAAGATCTCCTCCGCCGATGGCGACTGATCGCACAGGATGTCGTCGTCAAAGCAGCACAGCATCGTCGTGCTGCCGAGGCGCTCGAGCAGGCGAAAGGACCGAAACGGAATCGGCAGGCGCCGACGACCGTCACGACTGATCACGTGAGCTTGGTCGCAGCGCATGACGCGGAACTTGAGCGCGACCAGGAAGTACCGGAGCGACGTGCCAAGCGCCGACTGCATCGTCCGCGCCTTCTCCGAGCGCAGCTTCTCGCGATCCTCCACGTCAAAGACGTCTGCAGTGCGCATTGACTTGGGCGACGACGGAGAGCGCGCGCCTTTAGCTGCATCGGCGCCGTTCCCGTCTTGAGCCTCACGGTTACTGTTGCGGCGCTGGCGACGCGAAGGGGACGGAGGAGACCCAGACTCGTCATGCTGCTTGGTGTGATGGTGGTGCCGGTGGTGGTGATGCAGAGCAGGATCAGCTAACGACGAAGGCACAACGATGTCTTGGAAGGCGCTCAGGATGGACGACGTCGCAGCCGCCTCGGCGATGAACAGCACGAACGGCGTGTGCAGCGACGCGAAGCAGAGCCAGATGCCGACGGGGCCGAGCAGGACGTGGTTGAGCGTCGTGTCCATCGCTCGGTGCTGAAGCACGGCGCGCATACCGATCGCCACGACAATAAGCACCGAGTACAGTGCGCAGACGTACCCTGCCGTGCGCTGGGCCACCACGAGCAGCCTCTGTGTGAACGTCTCTGGCCGTTTGATGGAGAAGAGGGCGTGCTCAATGTCGCGCACCACCGGCGTCTCGCGCATCTCGAACACGCGCATCTCACCGCACAGCTCGAGCAGCAGCGGCGGGTTGAACGTGGCAGTGCAGCGCATCGAGTCCCCGCGGGACGCCGGAGGCGGAGGACTCGTCCAGGACGGCAGCTTGCTGCCGCGCGTGTACTCTGGCGCGGACACGCTCGTTGCCTTGGTCTGCTCGGCTACCAGGCGCACGTTGCCGGGCGCGATGTCGCCGCTCATGAGCCCGACGAGGTCGCCCTCCACGAGCAGGTTCATAGGCAGCCGCAGCCACTGGGAGTCGCGGTAGCACGCCACGTAACTGTTGGACGGCAGCAGCATGGAGCCAGGCCGCCCCGCCGCGACGCTTGCCGCTGCAGAGGCCGGAGACGCCGGTGCCGTGTCCTGCTCGCGCTCGGCATTGTGCTCGAGCATCTGCTGCACGGCGACGCGGATGCGCTCGGCCATCTCGGCGTGGTGGCGGCGCTTCTGCGACTGGTTCATGCGCGCGTTACCGGCCGCGGCGGCCAGCAGGAAGCAGCCTTCCAGCAGCGCCTCGAGCGCGCGCGGCGTCTCCCCGGCGGTGGCGCGGCGCGCGAAGTCGATGAGGCGGAAGCTCGCGCACAGCACGAGCAGCCGCGCGAACGGGTCGCGGAACTCGGTCGTGAGGTTGCTCGACTGCTCCTTCTGCTCGATCTTGCGCTCGATGGCCGCCAGCAGCCGCGCGCGCGCCGCGCTCATGGACAGCCCGAGCGCCGGTGGTGACGGCCGCGGGTCCGGATCGGGTGCGCGAGGGTCGAACGTCGAGTAGCCGGCGCCATTGCCCGGCGCGCGCAGCAGCGGTGAGCAGTCGCTGACGGAGCGCCGAGCGGCGGCGGAGAGAGAGGACGCGCCCGCCTCGGCCATGGCCGTCGCCAGCGCGCGCAGGAGGCTCGAAGCGCGCGAGTCGCCTCCAGTCGAGTCGCCGGTCTCCGCTTGCGCCTTGTGATCTATCTGGGTTTGAGCCGGCGTTGGATATCTGAAAATTGGGGAATTACATCATCAACTTGCGTAAATTACAAAAAAAGGAGCACTGCACGACATTTCAACGACGTGGGCACCAGCGACCTCGGCGATCAGCTGGTGTTGGCACCGCCACTCGGAGCTGAGCAGGACGGAGGCCGTCAGTGGAGGAGTTTGTTTTTCGCGGCACGGCTGGTGGCGAGCCGTCTCCTGTGCTCGCTCGACCAGCTCGCTATCGGCCAACCGTGCATGAGGTTGTTCGCTGCCGTCGATTGATTGTGCTGCTGCTTGGAGTCACTGTGCGAACGTCCCGAACGGCGTGTTGCGGAGCTCATGCCCAAGGTCGCAGAGGCTATAGGCAGACAGTGTGCTCTCTGCGGAGGAGTCGACCGCGAAATACCTGCTCCTGCACTCACGCGACCGTCCTCCTGCCCGCCCGCGAGCGAGAGCCCAAGGCTTGTTGTGCATGGCGGATCAATTCCCAGACACTCAATTTGGCAGTGAACCGCACCTGTTCGGACACCGCTGCCATGTTGAAGGCATCAGCGAGCAAAAGATTGGACTGGAGAGAGTGGAGTGAGTCACTTTGTGTCTGCCAGTTGAGATCATCTTGGCCGACAGAAGCAGGAACCGGTCAAAGCCCCCAAACCATTAGGAGCGTGATCGCCGCGCTGATAAAAAAACGAGGAGCTGTGTGCAATCCTTCCGCACGCAAGGCTGAGCGAAGGCGCGGCCTTCGGGAGAAGGAGGCGAGCTGTGGCTTCGAGCAATGCCATGGTGGCAGCCCACTTCGACTTTCGCCGCGTGGAGCTCAAGTGTCTTCTCTGCGCCTTCATCCTCGCGGCCCCCGCTCGCCTGCCACCCCAGCAGTGTGCAGTGGGGGTTGGTCGGGCCAGTCGACCCGACGCAGCCTGCGCGCGCATCGTCGCTGCGTTCACTGCTCGAGACGGCCAGAGGACGACATCGTGCGGGACGTGCTGTCGCTGACCATTTAGCCAGCCGGTCCAAGTCTCACATGCTGACGAAGAACGAGGCCGGCGCTGATCGCCGGGTGCCGCGAGGACAGGTACAAAACGTGTTTGACGATCGACCTTCGATCAAGCGACGCGCAGATCCACGTGCTCGGAACGAGCGACGTGTCGAACTGCCCTTCGTCTGGCGTCCAGTTCTACTTGGACGCCGACATCGTCGTCGCAGCTGCTGCGGCAACTCGCCGCGCGCTGCCTAGCGGTGCGCATTCACCGCGGAGACCTGCCAGCCTTGACCGCTTTCGATGCACTTGGTAGGTGTTAGAGGCCCAATCATAATGCGATCGACCACCGCCGCATTCGTGCCGCCCCCGCGCACCAGGGCTCCAAGCGCTGCAGTGCGCTCATGCATGTACGCCAGGCACAACCGCCTTGATTCTCCCCGCCATATTCCTCCGCGCCGAGCTCCCGCCTGACCGCCCGCAGCAGGCGTGACGCCACCGAAGACCGACCACGAGACCGGCAGGAAGAACAGCGCGGCCCTCACCGCCGCTGCCTCAGCTGCTCGATGCTTTCTCGGCAGGAAAGGACAGCACGGTGCTCTCGTCGAGGCGTCCTTTTCCCCCTCGGAGGAAGCTCCTTGCCCTCCAGGGCATTTTCAATGCGCAAAAGACTCCGCTTCCAGCTCCGTCGGACTTTCCAACAGCGAAGAAGAAGAGGAAGAGGAGGAAGAGGAAGAAGAAGCGGGTGAGGTCGCTGTGCTTGCGCGCCGCGGGCCGGCGGCCAGCCGCTACACAGTCCATGCGATGCGTGAAGGGTCTTGGCGGTGTACCTCGTGGGATGCTGGGACAGTGGTGGAAACGGGGCGAGGTGTGAATGCACTTGTTCTTCAGGCGTCCTTTTCCGCGCATCAACCACGCCTCGGACACTCAAGTGGCTGGATGACGCCGCAAAACACGCCTCATCGTCCGGCGATCGAGCAGGCGGCGACAGACAGCGGTATCATCGGAAGTGCTGCATGTCCACTAGGCTCGGAACGGATCGGCCGACAGCAACGACGGCAGCGTCGGCGTCGGGAGCTCGCATGCGCGCCTCAACCACCACCAAGAGCGAGTCCATTGATATTGGGAGCTTCTGAGAGACCTGGTCTATCGCCAGACAACGGCGTGGGTGAGATCACTTGCTTTCTGAGCATGGGATTGCGTTCTGACATTGTCGTTGTTGGTTTGGTGGCGGAGGACAACTGGACGCGAAGTATTCAAGAGCGAGGGCAGGGAAAAGAGCGCACGAAAGCGCCACTCGCCGCGTGCATGATTGAGCCAGGCCACTTGATGTAGGAAAAGAGGCTTGGGCCCCGAAAGTAGTTTGAGCAAAAGAAAGCTCGGCTGGACGCATCAAGATCGCATTCAGACGCCTCCCGAGACAAGAAAAGAGCTGAAGGCCACTCGAGAGGATCGTAGACCGTAGGAAATTAGCGATCAGCCCAGAGCACACACAAGAGCGCCAGACTCGGGAAGGTGGATGAGGGCAACAGCGGAGGCGAAGCCAAGTTGGTGTCGGGGAGGTGGATGGGTGCAGAAACGGAGGCGAACTAATCGAGGGACCGACGGCGTGTCCGTGGTGCGACTTGAGACCACAAGACGCATCGGCCGCCGGATGGCCGTTCGCTGCCCTCGGCAGGGCACGTCCAAGGGCTGCTTGCTGGTCCGGACTCGGACGCTCGACTCGACTCGTGCGCGCAGTCGACTCGTTGATACTGATCAGTGTGGTACTATCTGTCTGTCTGTCCATGATGCAGGTGCGCTTCACGGTGTCCGACTTACGGCTCGGTTGAGCGCGTCATCGTTGTCAGCCGTGGTGCTGCGAGGGAGAACCGAGGGCGTTGTGTTTAGAGAAGTTATGGTGCCGGCGATTGCGACGACTGCGGTTGATGCTCTGGATTGGATGTGGTTTGCTTCGGTTTCGGCTTGATTGTCACGGTTCCCATGATGTGGATGTCCGAAGTCGGGCGTCCGCGAATTCGATACCGGAAATATTTGCGAGGCTGTTGCACAGACAAACGCCACGTCGCATGCGAGCAGCCAACCTCTGTCCAAAAGGAGCTCGTGGGCTTCAAGATCGGCTTGGTGGTGCTCTACAGCAGCCATTTCAGCCTCCAAAGGCACCTCGACGTCAATCAAAGGGCACCGGCCGACAGGTTCTTCATGAGGCACAATAGAAACAAGCGTGGTCCCGTTACGAACACCAGCAACTCGCTTTCGTCCACTGACGCCATGAGCAGATCGTATGCCGAGCCTACCAGAAACGGCGCAATGTCGATGATGATGCACGTGTTCCCGTCGCAGCCACCGCTGATGCTGGCAGCCGTGATGACCGACTTGACGACGCAGCTGAGTGCCAGCGCTGAAGGCCATGATTTGGAACGACGCGAGCGTGCGCACGGTGCTGATGTGCGTTCTGAACTCCTCCTTGGACACGAGTTGCACGCGCTCGAGCAGCAGCGCGTTTGGTATGACCTTGGCGGAACCCACAGTCGTTATTACAACGGCGGCGGCCCACGAGAGCGTCAGCAGGAGCGGTATGCGGTTCCAAGAGCACACAAGCTCTCACGCGCAGTTCGCGGTGGCAGTCGAGTTCACCGGGCGAGAACGACAGCTGGCTGGGCCGCGGCGACATGGTCAGCGGCGGCATGAACAGCGTCGGGAGGGCCGCCCCGGAGCGGCGAGCCCATGACGGACGCCACCACGGGACGGGACAGCATCGGACTGGACAGCAGCAACCGTCAAAGAAATTGGTAGGTTTGTCTTGCAGCACGCTTGAACACAGCAACCATACATCGAGGATGCCGGTAGCTTTTTCACATCCAATGTTCTCCTCGTCCTCGTCTTCGACTGTGCTTGATGCGCCAGCGGTTGACGAGGCGGCAACAAAGCTGAACGGATTGGATGAAGGGGGAAGAGGAGTCACCACCGTGCTCGGTGACACAGCACTCGAAGACGAGTCGTCGCCGTTGATGAAGAACCAGTCGGGGGGAATACAGGGGCGGCGCCGAACGAGAACGCCGAGTTCGTCTTGGTCTCCTCCGACGCGCTCGAGAAGTATCCACCGAAAGAAAACCCGCCGAAGCGCGACCCTGGATTGGCAGTATCGGAGCCCTTCTTCTCCTTCGACGGTGTCTCCTTAGCAGGTTCAACGTTCTTTGTTGACTAGCCAAACGAGAATGATGAAGCGGTGGGTGTTGTAGCAGTCGAGTCCTTCTTGCTCGAGCCAAAGGAGAACGAAGGAGCGGCGGTGGCAGGAGATGCCGGCGTCTTCTTCGGCGACCCAAAGGAGACCACAACGTGCTTCCTGCTGAGAATGCGGAGGTCGCCGTCCTCTTGGGCTTGGCAGCGGTCGAAGGTGTCGCCGACCCCAACCACCCGTTGGCGGGCGACTTGCGCGTCATCACACTCAAAGACAGCGGCACGGTAGGCATGGTCGCGAAGGAGAACAGCGCCGGCATCGCCTTCTTGTTCTGCTGCTCGAGGGACGCGGGCTGGGTCGACGCGTGCTTGGCATCCATCGCGTCCGCGTACGCCAGGTACTCTTGCAAGCGAGCCAGTCAATGTGAGCATACGATCAGTTCCCGTCCGCCGACGCTGTGCCACTCCACGCACCTTGACCGCTGGACTCTCCTTGGTCTGGCTGTTGACGAACGCTAGGAACTCCTGGTCCAGCGCCTCCATGGCCTCCAGATACGTCTTGGCACCGGCAGACGTCGCAGGCGACGCGCCATTCGTCGCTGGACGTCAGGGCATCTGGCGCAGCGCTGGGGTCCGCGAAGCAGCGAACGGGTTCGTACTCGTGGCCTCCAACTGGCTCGCGGTCAGTCCTTGGGAGCCGCCGAACGGGTTCGCGCCTGCCAGCGATCATCTTGTGCTGCTTTGTCGACTTTGCCGCCTTGCTGTTCCGTTATGAACTTTTGGCAGATGCAGTACACCATCAATGTGCGAATTCTAACGTGGTTAACGGTACGTTTTCGTCCCCCTCCCACTTTCGCGAGTGCTGGTCGTGCTCCAAGAACAAGAACCCGAGGCGGCCGCCACAACATCCGTCGTGAATTGGCTAAAATACCGTCTATAAATACGTATCTTTGTACTTTGATTGGCCGAAACCCGTCCGAGGCAAAACCGCCCTCCGCTTCCAGTGGATTCCGGGGGAGAAGCCAAGAAGAGCGGAAGCGCGCGGGTCGATCGCCATCTCGAGCAGCAGCAGCCTCTAGCGCGCCGCCATGCCGAAGAACAAGGGGAAGGGCGGCAAGAACCGCCGCCGCGGGAAGAACGACAACGAGGAGAACAAGCGCGAGCTCGAGTTCAAGGAGGACGGCCAGGGTGCGTGCTGGTTCCGAGTCTGGGGACGAAACGCGGGATGATGGAACGTACAGGCTGGACGGAGACTGACGATGGTATGCGCGGTGTGTGGATCCGCAGAGTACGCGCAGGTGGTGCGCATGCTTGGCAATGGCCGCCTGGAGGCGTACTGCTTCGACGGTGTGACGCGACTGGGCCACATCCGCGGCAAGATGCGCAAGAAGGTGTGGGTCGGCGCCGGTGACATCATCCTCGTGAGTCTGCGCGAGTACCAGGACGGCAAGGTGGACATCATTCACAAGTACAACGCCGACGAGGCGCGCAGTCTCAAGGCCTACGGCGAGCTGCCCGACAACGCGCGCATCAACGAGACTGCCGTTGACATGGCCATGGAGCCTGAGGAGGGCGACATCGGCTTCGACTTTGACGACATTTAAGCCGGCGGTGCCGTCGACGGCGTTGCATTAGATCGCGCGGTAGGGAGCAGGACCACGACAAGAGAGAGAGAGAGAGGAGAGTGATGGAATGCATCGAGTCACGTCTGTATCCTTTGTCTTGATGGTGGCAGGCCCACAGTGTCGCCCCTCCCTGGTATTGATAGCCCTCCCTGCCAGGAATAGTCGCATGAGGGCGACACGAGCGGTGGAGCGATCGTTTCCGGACTGACAAGCAGCATTTCCCGTCGAGATCGAGCGCTATGCCGCTGGTTCGTGAGCCCCAACGTGCCGCGCGCAGCGACAACCACGAGGAGGAACAGGCCGACGAGAGCAAGCTGGACGAAACGGACGCGCCGCCGCTGAGCCCGCGCGTGCGCCGCCGGCTGGACGATGCCAAGGAGAACGCAAGTCTGTTCGGACCCGGTACGCATGGCGTCTCGGTGGTTGTTGGGCCTCCATCACGACTGACGGACGGACGAGTAGTGTGCGAGCAGGGAGAGGTCATCCAGTGGCTGAGCGCGCTGCACCCGGACCTGATCGACTTTGGCCGGCGACTCGAGCTACGCGGCTACCGAACGCTCTCGAGCCTCGCCTTCCTGACCGAGGACGAGCTCGACGGCTCGGACGAGGATGGACACGAGCACAACAGCGCGGACGACGCCGGTCTGCCGCCCGACTCGCGCGCCATGCTGCTTGCGGCGCTCGCCACGCTGCGCCACGACCTCTTCCGCATGTAGTCGGACGCGAACAGACTGAGCAATAGATCGTAGTTTATCCAGCCAACCGAGGTGTGAACCATCATGCGAACGCTCGTCATTCGTGTTTACAGCAGCTAAAGCTTGCGTGGGCTCACTCTGTCGACGGTGGAGGCGCCTCGTCGTCTGTGGTCTGCTGCGCACCCCCACCGGTCACTTTGAGACTGCCCGACTCGTAAGTTGACTCCTCCAAAGTCGGGGTGAAGTCGTGCGGCGCTTGATGGTCGGGCTCCAAATCCTGCTGCTCCTCCATTGGAGGTGCTCCCGCATATTCAAGACCCGCATCATCGCCTCCATACTCATCGTAGCGAGTCTGCTCGGTGTTGATCTCCTCGATGTGCTGCTCACCCGAATACTCGTAGTGGTACGCTTCATGGCTGTCCACTACCGCGTCAGTATGAACTTGGCTCGCGTCTTCAGCTCCATCATATCCCGCAACTTCATCGAGGTATTCGGGATGGCCGTCATCTCCTGTTGCCTCTGCTGACAAAACCTCGTCATGAGGGACCGGCCATTCGTCCCTTGTTTGCTCCTCTGTGAAAGCATCAGTGTGTTCGTCTGATGTTGCCTCGTGGTTCCCCTCTCCGTCTTCATCCCCAGTGGGCTCCGGTAAAACAGGGATGTTCTCGACTGCTTCTTCGCCCTGATCGATAGCACCAAGGTCCTTCATGACTGGTGATGTCTCGTTCTCTGTCGTCTCGACCATCAGGGCTTCGCTATCGTATCCCTGAGCTCCCAAATCGATGGCAGAGGTGTCGGTGGTGCTTGTCTCCGTGGCTGCTTCACCCACGGCCTCCACATCGACCACATCTCCGTGGTCGTCATCGTTCAGGAATACAATCTCGGCACTCTCGTTCTCGACCGCCTCATGTGCTGGAGCAATCACCTCAATGGCAGCATCGGACGAGGTTACACCATCTGCTTCCTCTGCAGTGCCATCAAATCCACCTTGATCCGGCTGACCCAGTGCATCAGAATGATCGAGAACACTGCTATCCGCTCCTTGGTCAGCTTCTCCTCCCCATGTGTCAGCGGCAGCTTCAACCTCCAACTCTGGTGGCTGTGGAGCTTCGAGATCTTCTTTCGCATAATCTTGCAGCACGTCCGCTGGTGCAACAGAGTTCTCGATCTCATCGGCAACAGGAGCGGCCTCTTCCTCTTCGTTCTCCGCTATCTTGGAAGACACGCTCGTCACTTCGGACTGGTCAACACTCTCGACAATCCTCTCGACTCCCTCCTGAATCGTGGAGGTGCCTCGAACGACTTCCTCTTCGGTCTCTGCTATCTGGGGAGACATGCGTGTCAACTCGGGCTCAGCACTCTCGACAGTCTCCACGGCATCCTCTTGAATAGCGGGGGCATCTCGAGTGGCTTCCGCGTCGTCTTTGGTCGTCTCTGACTCGCCAGCCACACTTATAATCCCCTCTATCACTTCATCGGTCGGCGTCACGGCAGCAACATCCACCTGCACGCTTGGCGGGTCTTGTCCTCCCGCTGAAACCAAGTCTTGCTCTCGTTCATTCTCTGCCTTGGTCGCTTCAAGCTCGCTGCTCTGTTTTGTCTTTGCGAACGACACGCGGTGGCCACCACACGCTCCGCTCTCATGTTTCTTGCTGCTCGATCTCCGTCTCGACGCGCTTGAAACTCGCTTGCTTTTGTCCGGACTCGCTAGCGCAATGGGCTCTGTCTCAACACGAGGCTCATTGTCAGGGAATCGGTAGCGCGGGCTGAAGAACGGGTCCGTCGGCGTCAGAGGTGTCGCGACGGCAGCTTTGCCACTCGACTTGTTGTCTGGATCGCGTCCGTTAGGTGACTCGAGCGGCGGCAACGCCCTTCTCGACAGTGCGTCCGCGACAATGGACCGCGGTGTCGGGATCTGCGCGATATTCTGTCGCTGCTTCTCCTTGGCCAGTGGACTTGGCATGCGCAGCAGTGACGACGGAGACGACGGCCCACCGCCACTGTCGCGCGGACTACTCAACAATCGGCGAGCCGCTTTGCTCGGGCTCGAAGCGTACGGATCGTCGGCTCGCTGCTGCCGTGAACCGCGTGGCTTGGCCAACAACGAGCGCTTGGCTGCCAGGTACGAGTTGCGGATAGTCGTCGTGACCGAGTGCTCTGGTCCCAAATACTGCTCCGCGAGCCCCACACCCTGGTTCACAAACGGCGAGTGAGTCTGTCGTTCCTTACGGCCACATCGATCGATTGTGTCCACACCTTCTTGTAGCTCTGGACACACTCGTCGTACGCCTTGAGGAATTCCTGCTCGACGCCAATGTTGTGGTAGGCGATACACATGACGGAGACTCTGTCTAGCGGTGGAGAGCCCGCCGAGGGTTGGAACACGTCCTCCTGCAGCGCTAGAAGGGCCTCTTGAGCGTGCGCGAGCGCCTGGTCGTGCTTGCCAAGTTGAGAGAGCACGGCGCAGAGATTCAGTAGCGTGTCGGCCGCGTTGCCAACGCGACCGAGGCGTCTCTCGATCGCCACGGCCGAGCGGAGACTCGTCATGGCCGCATGCAGCTTGCCCAGCCGCCGGTAGTAGCACGCGAGGTTGTTGAGCGTCGTGGCGCGCTCCGCTGCGAACCGGTTCCCGTGCTGCGCCGTCAGCACCTCGGCTTTCTTGAGCAGGTCGACGGCGACGGGGAAGTTGTCCTGCTGGAGGAAGCTCATGGCCAGCAGGTTGCACATCTCGGCCAGCGCGCGGCACGCGAGTGCCACCTCCTCACTCTCGAGCCCGAAGAAGTGCCGTCGCAGCACCAGCGCGCGCTCCATGCAATCGAACGCGCGCAGGTAGTCGTTCTGAGGGTCGACAACAGTGTTCATGAGACCAGGACACGTCGTAGCATGCGCGCTCGAGGGTAAACGACGCGTACCGCGCGCTGGTGGTGGACGCACTCCTCATCGAGGCGGTGGAGGGCCTCGAGCGCCTGCTGCTCCTCACGGGCGCTCCTGACGGACTACAGCGCAAGCGCATTGCGAGTGAGAGGAGGGTGAGACGTAGACAGTAGAGGTGCGGAACGCCCAACCTTGCTCATGGCGGCGACCTCACTGCGCTGATTAACATGAACCAAGCGCTTGGCAAGCTGAATGGGGAGGAGCGGAGTCGACATGAGGCGTGCGAAGCTATATTTACTGCCAGATTTGGCGCTGCTGGTCCGTTTTAGTCGTGTCACGCTCACCTGAGGAAGCAGCAGCAACGATGAAGAAAGCTGTCTCGGTGGAATTCCCAGGGCTCTCTGCGGACCAAGATGAGCGGTCGCGGAGAAGTTCTCGGCAGGAACCAAGTGAGCCCGCGATGCTCACTCCATCGTCGTCACTTCCCAACCTTCGCCACCGTCCAGAACCAGACCGATGCCGTCCAGATCTGTGGAGACCGCGGTCTTGCTGATCGCTTTATACGCTGGGGTGACATCTGCTTTGACGACGAGCACTCTCCATGAAGACTCTGAAAATGGCCAACTCCCTGCCGGGTTGGCGCTGCTCCCCATCCGCGACCAGCTCGTTTCAGGCCCTCCGCGTGTGGCAGACGGTGACACACGCGTCACCATTGCAGACAGCAACATCCTCGTTACGGGGACGAGGGCGGTGGATATGGCGCGGACGATCGAGGATGTGGTCGCCCGCGATCAGTCGCACGACGACGCCGCGCTGACGGACGTCATCGTCGGCGTCATGGGCGTGGACACGCCGGACGCTGTATTGAAGCAGCAGATCCGAGCCGCGCTCGCTCTACGCCGTGGACCATCAACCAGAAACACTGATGCCTCTCGTGCATTCCACGACCGCATCATGACGATCGTCGCCGCATTGCCGGCCGCACCCCGGAGCGATCCACTGGACGCCGAGCCAAAGACAGTCAAGGACCGAGCCGGCGCGCCTTCCAGCGGCGACGACCAGCCCGCGGACCAAGTTGACGCACGTCTCCAGCCACTTGTGGGCGTCTTGGGGGCCGTCAACTCGCTGCTTTAGCCCTGTGAGCTCGTTGACGGACATGAAGCTCGTGCGCAATTGCACACGTCGCACCCACCAACATACAAAACTCAAGATGAATGCCAACTCATGCAGTGGGTACATCCCAGGAATGATGTCACTTTTTCGGAGTGCAGGTCATTCATCCTCCCTGTATCACAGGTGGGAACTTCCACTCGCCATTTCCATAGACAAGCAGGCAAAGCCAGCAGACGTGTCGATGCCGCCGCCTCGCTGGTCCTTCACGGCCACGGCGCGGCTGTTCACGAGCGCGCAGCATGGCCGCAACGTCCCCAAGCACAGCTGGTCCGTGTTCCACCCGTCGGCGGCGGCGCGCGCGGCGCTGCATCCGGTGGAGACGCTGCGCGTGACGCGCTTCCCGCACCTGAACCTCGTCCAGACGCGTGCGTCTCGGCGCGTCCTAGCGGCGTCTGCGTGTGGTATGCGGGGCGACTCTGACGTGTGTGGTGTTCAGATGTAAACCCGTCGCGGTTTCAGACGCAGGTGAGGTTTCTATCGGCCGTGGCGGTCTCAAGACGAGGTGGAAGGCGGCTGACGAGTGTGGAATGGGATGGCACAGCTCGTGCGCTGGGGCTCGGCGCTGGCCGTCGCCTCGGCCGTGTACCAGTTCGTGACCAACCTGCACACGGTGCCGATCACCGGCCGCACGCAGGTCGTGGTGCTCAGCCGCGAGGAGGAATGCGTACGTCTCCAGATTATCAAGTCTACAGATCAATCACTGGAGAAAGCCGCACAACTGACCGCATGGGGTGGCGGCGGCAGGAACTCGGGACCAACGCGATGGCGGAGATCCTCTCGGACGTCAAGATCATCGACGGCGGGCCGCGCGAGCGCATGGTGATCGACGTCGTCAGGTACGCTCCACGCCGCCTCTCAACCCGCATCGACGCCAAGGTGGTGACGCCGCGAGTGTCGTGCCCTCCAGCCGCCTCGTGAGCGTCTCGGAGCACCTCTTCCCGCGCGGGTACGACTGGCGCATCGCGCTCGTGGACAGCCCCGGGTCGGCGAACGCGTGCTGCGCGCCGGGCGGCAAGATCATCGTGTACAGCGGCCTGCTGGACCTGATCGACTTTGCCGTGGACAAGGGCATCTGCAACAACAAGCACGACGCGCTCGCCGTCGTGCTGGCGCACGAGATCGGGCACGCGCTGGCGCGGCACACGGCCGAGTCGACGAGCTACCTGCCGCTCATCTACCTGCAGGCCATCCTCGGGCTCGAGAGTCCGCTGCTGCAGTACCTGTTTGAGTTCGGTTCGTCGCGAGCAGCCTGCTTGATGGAGTCTCGAGCTGCTTGCTAACGTTGTGGTGTACATGCTGGGGCAGCGATGAACCTGCCGTTCAGCCGCAAGCAGGAGATGGAGGCGGACCACATCGGGCTGATGCTCATGGCCAGCGCGTGCTACGACCCGCGCGAGGCGCCGCGCGTCTGGCGCGGGTTCACGGCCTTCTTCTCCGGGGACACGATGACGGAGCTCGAGATGTCGCTCGACTTCCACTCGACGCACCCGTCCAACAAGAAGCGCGAGCGCATGCTCGACGCGCTTGTGCCCGAGGCGCTCGCGCTGCAGCAGCGCTCGAGCTGGTGCTTCCAGCTCAAGGAGCGCGTGGCCGAGCTGCTGCGCCACGGCGGCCGCAGCGCCGACCGCCAGCACCAGGAGGAAACGACCTTCATCCAGCGCCTGCACCGCTCTCGGTTCGACCAGGAGCGCGAGGCGCCGACCCGCCGCCCGACCGTCGGCACGATCCACGAGCTCGAGAACAAGGAGGTGCTCCGCGTTCTCGGCGAGACGCACGAGGCCGAGCCCGAGGCCGAGCCCGAGGCCGAGCCGAAGGAGGAGGCGGCATAGCGCACAAACCAGTCGGTGTCATCTGAGTTCTCGCCACTCGAGCGTCATGCAGGCGCAGTCCGGTGTTCAAGGAGCCCTCCGGCCATGAATGAAACGCAATGCGATCCCAATCACGTCTCGGTGTTTGGAAACCCCGCGCTTCTCTGCGCCTTCGTCAACAGCCAACGGTGACACTCCCCAACGTGAGGAATCATCCGTTCGGCGGTCGCACGCAAAGTGTCGGCGGTCTGACACGTGCGTCTCCATCCCGCCTCCACCGTCCAGACGCCGCCTTCGCGTCCGTCCAGCCAACGGCCGCCCGTATCTTTGGCCCACGGGTGAGTATGCGAGCCGCGCGGCAGTGCGTCCAGCAGGACTGGGGGGGGGGCGAGGAATCGGTCTCTCTGGAGCCACCTTTGTACATGGTGTTTGTTGGTTCTATTCCTCACCAACCCCGGAAAAACTATGCTAATGATAACCTTGCGCCAAGGCCTGCCGACGGACGGCGGGTCGAGGCTCTCGCCACGACGACCGACCGACCGACCGCCTCGCCCGCTCCGGACACGCCCGCCCTCCGCCATGGAAGGCGCGCGCACGATCCGCGTTCGCGTAACTTTAATAATAATGGAGGGCGAGACGACTGCAACCGGCGACAGCATGCAGCGACGACGACCCTAGCAAACCGAGTCCATGGCGCCGAACTGCTGCGACAGCGTGCGGTTGAGTGAGCAGTGCGCAATCGGGTGGTCCAGGTCGTTCTCCTGCACGGGCGTCTCGACAGCGCGCGGGCTGGCCGCGCGGTCATGCTCGAGAGCGTCGGCGTCGGCGGGCGACGCGTCGCAGAAGTACTTGCCGTCGCGCACGCTGAGGAAGTCCATGAGGATCTGTACGACGCCGCGGTGCGCGCTGCAGGACTCGATGGCCTCAGCGCCGACGCCGCGCAGTCGGTCCAGCACGTCCACGAGGAAGGCGTTGAGCGTGTCCTCGTCGCACACGCGCATGGTGGTGCCCGTGAGCGCCGAGACGCTGGTGCAGCAGGCGCAGGGCTGCCTCGAGGCCGCGGCCGCGCGGTTCATGGCGCCCACGAGCTTGAACATGTTGACCACGCTCTTGAAGTCCTCCTTGGTCTTGTACATTGAGTTGCACTTGCCCTGGCACGCGATCTTGACCTGGTACATCTGCATGCCGCCCATGGCAGGCGCCGCCGTCACGCGTGCGCACAGGCACGAGGTGGTCGCCGACAGCTTCATCGTTTGGCTCGGGAGGGGCAGGCGGGAGGGCAGGCAGGACGGCGGGGGACGATACTACACGGGAGCAGACAGGATACTACGCAGCACAGGAAGTTTTGACAAATGACCTCGGAAAAAACGAGCCGCGGCAGCTCGGCGGGTGGACGTGGAGCCCCCAACAAACCACCATGAGGCGTCCCGCTCTTGGGAACAGAGGAGGCTGCTGCTGCCCTCTCGCTCTTCCCTCTCCCTGGTCGTTCGCGTCCGCCCTGGATCCCCTACCCGCCGGTCCAAGTCGGACTTGTGTCCACTATGCGAGGCAGATGAGCGGACGAGCGGACCAATCGCAGACGCGGAAAAGTGGATGGCGAGATCGCGAGCCGATTGGCTCTTCCGTTTTTTACCCCCCCCCCCTCCCTTGATAGTGGGAGTGTGCAGCACCCTAGCTGTTTAAAACACTCTCCCCGTCACGTGTCACGCCATTGTGGGTTTTGCGCGCCGTTTTGAACCGGCTCGTCCATGCACCCAGTGCTGGTCGTCAAACTTGCTCGAGCCCCACAACCAAACACCAAGCCAATCTTGGAACACGCCCGCACACGCTGGATCAAGCGACAACAGACGCAGACTGGCTGGCGGTCGGCGTGAAGCCACCGACAAACACTCGGCGAGAAAGTGACGCGGCGGCGGTACACCCAGTGCGACGTCGTCAATCCCTCCTGGATTCTCACTCGGGCAAAATTGCTGAATTTCTGGGTTCTTTTTTTCCTTCTCTCTCAGATCAAGAACAAGAGCATTTCTTTTTTGAGCTGTCGAATAAATGCCCGTGTCTGTCCATTCTCTCTTCTGGCCTCTATTTCACCAACTCGGACCTTCCGGATACCTTGCATATATAATACTCGTACTTGTCAATCTCGTAAATATAACCAGTTTTTGCTCCGTGAGTCATGGATGTCCTTGCAGCCTGAATATGATGTTCTTGTGTAATGTCTGACTGCAGAACTGCCCGATTCGTGTCCCGGTATTCAACCCTCGCTGGAAAGAAAGAAACAACGTGTGGTTGCCGCAAATAGATCAGGTTTTTGCCTTGCAGGTGGGGGGCGTAAAGACAGACGACATTGACTTTTACAACTCCATGCGGAATGGAAGCCTCCACAATTCAAGAGGGCTGAATTTCATGAATCATCGCCTTCCCCACCACCGATCCCCCATGTCATCGTCTGAGATGGCGACACCTAGCATGCTCCACTTGGACGCCGTGGAGTCCATTCGCGAGAGAGTCCAGCCAGCGGACGCTGCGTGCAACCTCAGAGCGGTGACTGCACCGTGGCTGGTTCAACGCGAGCAAGCTGTTCAAAGAGCTGTAGGACGGTGCAATCAGCTCCTCCGCCGTGGCGGACCTTGCGTTTCACAAAGGCGCAACGTTGAAGTCACCTGCGGGTGTCAAGTCGAAGCGCGCGCACGAAGGCTTGAAGGAGGTCTCCAGAGTGAGGTCCACGCGCTGCTTTGACAGAGTAAGGCGCGGCTCGATTCGCACGGACTTGGTGGCTACCTGGTATTCAAGCTTTCGACAACAAGTAATTTGGTCTCCTACGGTACATAAATAACTTCGGGGTGACACCCCCGAAGGTATTTATAGTTTAACCTCTACACGAATCTATTACAGCTTCAATTACAAAGTTCCAGGGATCCTGATTACAGCGCGGTCCAGTATTGCCTCAAGGTTGGTTAGCTTTGTTTTGTTTGTTTTTTTGTCGAGAGAAACTTTTATGCTCAATTGAAGCAACAATCTCACCAAACTTTGTGGCGCTAAGGTTCGTTGGCTAAGATTTAGCACTGTTCGGGCCATTGTGCATTTTTTTTTCTCATGCAGAGGCGTTTCTTTATACATTTCACCCGAATGGTAATGAATGGTGCCTTGGAGAAACGTTTTTGCAC
>JAADYH010000138.1:0-34886 GCA_023338125.1 Phytopythium aichiense
CAGTCTGCACGCGAGAACCAAGCGTGCATCCTCAACCTGGCCAGTAACGGGAGGCGCGCGCGAGATCCAAGCGCGACTTCTACGCCTCCGACGCGGAGAAGAGGCTCGCCAGCGCGCTGCATGCCGCCACGTGAAGAAGAACTCCGGACGATTGTCTTCGCTTCGCCACCACCTTCGTGTCTCGGGCTGCAGCGAAGCACACCGACACGCACCCAAGTGGGTGGGGGTGTCGGCCGACAAACACCTCCAAGTGACCTGTTTGTTGTGGACTGTAGTTCGTAGTATGTAGTTCACAGGAAACGACCCATTGAGTGCGTCCCATGGCGAGCTCGAGCACGGAGTTGATGGCTCGCCCGCCCTTCACTTCTGCCGCAACGACGCTGCTTGGTCACTTGAGTGCTGCAAACGCGTCCCACCAACGTCACGGCACTCCCGACCGAGCCTCGTCCAGCCAGCGGACGATGTGCCGCAGCGAGCGAGCGGCGGCGAGAGACCGCATGGCGTCCACATCCACCACTGGGACGGTCTCAACGAGCCACCGGACCACCTCGAGGCGGCCGGACCGGACCGCGACGAGCCCCACTTGAGCCGTGAAGCTCTCCGGCCGGTGCTTCCAGAGCCACTCGGCCATTGACAGGTTCCCGGACCGGACGACATACACGGCGGCTCTCGTGGTGCAGCCCTCGCTGCGGTGCTCGTGCAGCCACTTGACCACGTGCCAGTGGCCCGACTCGGCCGCTTCATCCATCGCCCGATTGGTCCACAGCTCGACGCGGTTCGCGTGCATCCACTTGAGCACCTTCAGGTGTCCGTGGCGGGCCGTCATGTCCATCGTGTGCGGCAAGCACCGGGCGACGCCGAGCTGGTGGAAGAACTTGACCACCTCGACGTGTCCGTTCGCGGCCGCCGCGTCAATCGCCATTGGCGACTCGCGACACTCTGTTCGGTGCTTGTAGAGCCACTTGACCATGGACAGGTGGCCGTTGGACGCCGCGCCGGTCATCGCAGCAGTGGTGCAGCCTTCTTGCCGGTGCTCGTGCAGCCACTGGACCACCTCCGCGCGGTTCAAGCCTGCCGCGCGGTCCATCGCGACGACTGAGCAGCCCTCCGAGCGATGCTCGTGCAGGAACTTGACAACGTCGAGGTGTCCCCCGGCCGCTGCGCGATTCATCGCGGCCACAGTGCAGCCCTCGACGCGGTTGTGGTGCAGCCACTGCACCACGTCCAAGTGTCCGTTCGCCGCGGCCGTGTCCAGCGCAAGCTGCGTGCATCCTTCGCGGCGATGCGAGTGCAGGAACTGCACGACGCGCAGGTGCCCGTTACCGGCCGCCCCATCCATCGCCCGCTCGCTGCAGTTCTCCTGCTTCCTCCCGTGCTTGTGGAGGAACTGGACGACCTCCAAGTGTCCGTTCGCCGCCGCCCCGTCGATCGCGTTGGCTGCGATCACGCACGTGTTTGCATACAGCCACTGCACCAGGGCAAGGTGGCCATTTGCCGCGGCCAAGCCCGCCATGCCCACGCTGAAGCAGCCCGGCCACCTGGCATGAAGCCACTGGACGACGTGCAGCTGGCCCGAGCGCGCCGCGGCCTCGAACGTGGCGCGGAGGCTCGCTGCACCGTCACCAGGCGCCTTGCTGACAGGGCAGTCCACAGTCCGCTCCGACGCCTGCGCGTCGAGCCACTTGACTATGCTCAGATGCCCTTCGCTAGCGGCGCGCGTGATGGCGGTCATCCGGATGTCCTCTGGGCCGCGGACGCTCACGAGCCACTGCACGAGCTCCAGGTCCCCGCTGCTCGACGCGGCGCTCACGACCGATTTGGACAGCAGCCTGCGCGTGTCTGGGGCGGAGAGCGGCTGCAGTTGCTGCAGCCACCACTTGAGCACGTGCGCGTGGCCCCGCCGCGCAGGCTCGTGCATGTCGAGGCCCTCGATGTAGCACCCAAAGGTGTCGCGCAGGAACGCCAGGAGCGCCACGTCGCCGGCGCACGCCGCCTCGTACGCCCCGCGCTGGGCACGCGACAGCTTCTCCAGCTCGTGGACGGCGGTGTCGCCGGCCAGCGCGCGCGCGAGCGCCCACGCGAGCCGCAGGTGGCCGCGCTTGACGGCCGAGTCAATCGTCCAGGACGCCGCCGGCCCGAGAAACGCCGACACGAGCTGCGCCACCTGCGGCAGCCCGGCGACTCGCGCGTGCGCTCCGCAGACCACGCGTGCAGCGGTCATCATGGCGCTCATGGCGCTGGTCGTGGCGCCGCTCGCGGTCTTCTGCCGCTTGTAGCCGCGCATGCTCCGGGCCGCTCCGCGAGGGATCGGCCGAGGATGGAGCTGGCGCAAACGGTTCAAAACCTAATTCCGTGGTGAGACCGTGGTAAAGCTTTGGTATTGACCTAATATTTTGTGGTTGTTGACGTAAAACAAAGCCTATTAAGCAGTAGTATTGTGAAAAGAAGAGACTGACCTGAGTTCAATTACTCTCTTAATCATCGGGTTTTGGGATTAAAATGTGATATGGGGACGCCTAAAACTCCATTGCGCCAAAGTGAGACTGATCGACAGCTTCGAGCGCCACGACTTCTGCGCAATGATCTTCCGCACGTGGACGCTATCAGCACCCGATACGATCACTCAGCTCGAAATAGCTGGCCACGAGCTGGCTGCTCGCCACGAAACCACCAGGTCGCTTGGCAGTGCTCTCGATGTGGCGGCGACGCATTCGACCACTCTGCCCATCGCCAGCATCTCGCTGGTTGATCGCCGCGACTCTCGTCACTTAACTCGCGAGCCATGGCGACGCCTTCCCCGCACGCCAGCGGTGCCTCGGTCGCGACCGAGAGCTTCCGGAGGGCGTTCATCTCGAACGAGGAAGAGAATGAGCGGCTGCGCCGGGAGTGCAAGTACGCCGACAACTACATTGTTACGTCCAAGTACACGGCCATCAAGTACGTCTGCAGTCATCATGTGTCGTCGTTGGAGCGGTGTCGTCGTTGGAGCGGTGTCTAACCGTTGTTTGTGTTTGTGTGCACCGGACCAGCTTCGTGCCCAAGATGCTGTTCGAGTTCTTCCGCGTGATCGCCAACTGCTACTTCCTCGTCATCTCCATCCTGCAGGTGTCCACAACATGGTCGCCCACCAACAAGTACACGACGGCCGGCCCGCTGCTCGTGGTGCTCGCCGTGTCCATGATCAAGCAGGGCCTCGAGGACAAGAAGCGGCACGAGGCCGACGCCAGACAGAACGCGCAGAAGTGCCGCGTGCTATCTCCAAACGGAGACATCATCGAGCGGTTGTGGCACGAGCTTCGCGTTGGCGACGTGCTATGCCTGAAAGACCGCGACGAGGCGCCTGCGGATGTGTTCATCCTGTCGACGTCCGAGGAGGAGGGTCGGTGCTTCGTCGAGACGTGCAATCTGGACGGCGAGACGAACCTCAAGCGCCGCAACGCCATCGACACGGTCGCCAGCCACGTCGGGTACCGCAGTCTGAACGACCCGCCGATCCCAGAGGCGACCATGTCTCGCGCGATCGCAGCCTTCCGCGGCGCTCTTCAGTACGAGCTGCCCAACAACCGGCTGTACAACTTCACGGGCCGCGTCGAGATGCTCGGGACGAGCGGCAACGGCTCCGGCAAGAACGAGACGGCGGCCATCGGCCCAAGCAACATCATCCTGCGCGGCTGCAGCATCCGCGGGTGCTCGTACGTGTTCGGAGTCGTCGTCTTCACGGGTGCCGAGACCAAGATCATGCAGAACGCGCGGTCCGCGCCGTCCAAGCAGAGCAACGTGTACCGCATCGTGAACCGCTGCATCCTGCTCATCTTCGCGACGCAGGCGACATTGTGCGTGATCAGCACCATCTGCCACGCGGCCTGGTCTAGCAAGTACGAGTCGCGCATGTGGTACTTTGGCGCCGACGCCGAGGGCTCGGACAGCGTCGTCAGCTTCTTTACGTTCCTCATCCTGTACAACAACCTGGTCCCCATCTCGCTGTACGTGTCGCTCGACATGGTCAAGGTGACGCAGGCCAAGAACATCTCGAGCGACCCGGAGATGGTGCACCAGGGCAAGTTCGCGCTCGCGCGCACGTCCGACCTGAACGAGGAGCTCGGCCAGGTGCAGCACATCTTCAGCGACAAGACGGGCACGCTCACGCAGAACATCATGGAGTTCCGCAAGTGCTTCATCGCCGGCACGTCCTACGGCTTTGGCACGACCGAGATCGGCCGCGCCGTCGCCGCGCTGGCCAAGAAGGCGGTCCAGAACGGAGACCCGCCGCCGCGGAAGAGCTCGGTGACGGGCAAGATCGGCAACGAAGAGCCCGGCGAGACGCACGACCCGCGAGCCGCGCAGGTGCACTTCAACCCTGGCATCCACTTCGACGACCCGCGGCTGATCGATACGCTGGACAGGAACGCGCCGGAAGCGTCCATGATCGACGCCTTCCTCACGGTGCTGTCCGTGTGCCACACGGTGATCCCGGAGAAGAACGAGAAGGACGGGTCGATCGAGTACCGCGCGTCGTCCCCGGACGAGGAGGCGCTGGTCAAGGCGGCCAAGTGCCTCGGCTACGACTTCCTCACCCCGGCACCCGTCGTGGATGTCAAGGTGACGACCAAGAGCGGCGCGACCAGCATGCGGCAGTACACGATCCTGAACGTGAACGAGTTCAACAGCACGCGGAAGCGTATGTCGGTGGTCGTGCGCGCGCCTGGGGACCGCTACTTGGTCTTCTGCAAGGGGGCGGACAACGTCATGCTCCCGAGGAGCAAACAGGACAAGCACACGCCACTCATGATGGAGGAGCTCAAGCGGTTCGCGAGCGAGGGCCTGCGCACGCTCGTGCTGTGCTCCAAGGAGATCTCCGAGGACGACTACCGCGCCTGGGACAACAAGTACCACGACGCCATCACGTCGCTGACGGACCGCGACCGACTGCTGGAGGAGGTGGCCGAGGAGATCGAGGTCGACATGGACATCGTGGGCGCCACGGCGATCGAGGACAAGCTGCAGGAGGGCGTGCCGAACGCCATCTTCAACCTCGCGAGCGCCGGCATCAAGATCTGGATGCTCACCGGCGACAAGGAGGAGACGGCCATCAACATCGCGCACGCGTGCCGCCTCATCAACGACGACATGAAACTGCTGATGGTCAACCAGGAGCACCTGCCGACGCTCATCAAGCAGGTGGAGCAGGCGTTCCAGCACCCCAAAGTGCAGGAGTGCATACGCGCGGGCAAGGTGTCGAGCCACCTGGCGCTCGTGTGCGACGGGAAAGCCATGGTGCACGTGTTCCCACCCGCGAACGCGTCTGCTGAGGTCAAGGGCGTCGCGTCCGAACTCGCAAAGAAGATGCTGGCCATCTCGAATGTCTGCCAGGCTGTTGTTGCGTGCCGCGTGTCGCCCGCGCAGAAGGCCGACGTGGTCAACCTTGTGCGCTACCGCTTGCTGGGCAAGAAGGTCATCACGCTGGCGATCGGCGACGGCGCCAACGACGTCAACATGATCCAGTCGGCGCACGTGGGCATCGGCATCTCGGGGCAGGAGGGCGTGCAGGCCGTGAACGCGAGCGACTACGCGATCGCGCAGTTCCGCTTCCTGGAGCGCCTGCTGCTCGTTCACGGGCGCTACAACTACCAGCGCATCACCAAGGTGATCCTCTACTCCTTCTACAAGAACGTGGCGCTCGTGATCGCGCTCTTCCTGTTCAACTTCCACAACGGCCAGTCGGGCACGAGCGTCTTCGAGAGCTTCGTCATGGCCGGCTGGAACTTCTTCCTCGCGCTCCCCATCATCGCCATTGGCGTGTTCGACGAGGACGTGTCGCCCGCGCAGGCCATGGCCAACCCGCTGCTCTACCTCGCGGGCCAGCGCAACGAAGGGCTCAACGTCCGGCGCTTCGCCACGTGGATCGTCAACGCCATCGTGCAGGCGCTGCTGTGCTTCCTGCTGACCATCCACGGCACGATCAACGTCGGCGGCATCGGCGTCGGGCTCTACCTTCAGGGCTCGGTCGTCTACTCGGTGCTGCTCATGTCGGCGAATGTCAAAGTGGTGCTCGAGACGCAGTCGTGGACCAAGTTCAACAAGGGCTTCCTCGCCTTCAGCGTCCTGCTCTTCCTCTTTTTCCTCCTCGTCTTCCCCGTCCTCGGCGACCTCGGGAAGGACATCCGCGGTGTCTCCACGCGCATGCTGGGCAGGTGAGTGCAGTGCTCTTGGTGTTGTGCGATTGGGTCGAGGACGCGCTCTGACGGTGGCGTTGCTGTCTGGCAGCCCCATCTTCTGGCTGTACGTGCTGCTGGTGCCGTTCACCGCCAACGTGCTCGACATCTCCATCAAATAGTACGTGCGCCTCACCTCCTGGAGGTCTCGCGCTATCTCTATCCAAGCAGCCGGCTGACGCTCTGACTCGCGACGACGCAGCATCCAGAGCAACTACTTCCCGACCGTGGCCAACGTCCTGCGCGAGAAGAACGCGCTGCCGCCCAGCGGGTCGCAGGTCGCGTGCGAGCCGCCGCTGGCGCCGCCAAGCAACATGCAGCGCCAGGCTTCGTCGCAAATCCTGTCGGGCTCCGCGCGGAACATTGAAGAGTGTAGGCAGCAGCAGCCTTGGTGATGGGGTGGCTGGCGCATGGAAGGGAGCCGCTGACGGATCTGTGACGTGTGCGCTTGTTGCCTTTTTGACCTCGAATGTTAGACTCTGGCTACGCGTTCAGCTCGCCCGACGACCACGACAAGCAGGCCGACCGCGAGCTGGCGTCCATGCGCGTGCTGCAGCACAACGAGAAGCTGCGCTCCTTCGACCGCGCGCCCGTCGCCGCCTCCACGTCGCTCGCCCCCGCCGTCGCCACGGACAAAGACGCATGAAGGTTAGTTACCTCGAATGTAAGATCCATCCGTACAATATAATATGCAATACACGGTACTTGCTAGTAGAAACCGTATCAGTGGATCACAGTACTGCTTCTGGGGTTTTCCGAATGGCCACCAAGGCGAATATGGCGGCGACGGCCGACTTGGCGCCGCGTGCGGCCGCCTCTGGCGCGTCCCCCGCGCTGTTCCTGGTGGCGACCGGCGAGTCGCTGGCGCTGGGCCACGTGGCCGTCTGCTCGGCGCTCGTGCTGTTGCACCGCGCGCGGCGGGCGCTCGACAGGTACGTCCAACCCCGGCGCTAGATCCATCCGGCCTTCTTCGTTCTCCAACGTCTTGGCATCTTGACGAGTGCGGCAGCGCCGAGGAGCGGCTGGACGCGCAGATGCTCGCGGCCGCGTGTCTGCTGGTGGTCTCCAAGGTGCGGCACGCGTTGCTGGCGCGCGGGCTCGCCTCTGTCCGTCCCTGACGCCGCCTACTCCCCGGTTACTATCCCGATCCCGTGCAAGACGTGCGAGCGGCCGCGGATGCTGCGTAGCGTGGCCAACGCGGCCCACGCGCACATGAACGCGACGCTCGAGCCGCTGGGCGCCGGCTCGGTGCGTCCTCGTGCTTCTTCGCTATCTGCTGCAGCTGGTCCGGTCTGACCGCGCGCCTTGTGCGGCCGTTCAGCGCTACCGGACGCTCAAGGAGGCGCTGGTCAACGCCGAGCAGAGCGTGCTGCGCGCGCTGGCCTTCGACGTGGACGCGGCGCTTCCCTTCCCGCTGCTGCTGGCCCTCGCGCGCGCCTTCGGGTGCGTCCGCCGCCGCCACCAGCATGAGCGGCGCCAGCAATCGCCAGAGACTGGAGGGAGTGTGGGCTGACGGTGTTACGACCGCGGCAGGTTCTCGCGCGCGACGGCCGCGTGCGCGCTGCGGCTGGCGAGCGACGCGCTGCTGGACGCCGCGGCGCTGGACGTGCCGCCGCCCGCGCTGGCCGCCGCCAGTCTGCGGCTCGCGTCGCTGCTCACCGAGGACGGCGGCGCCACCGCGGCGTCCCCCAAGTGGTGGTACGCCTGCGACGCCAGGTAGCGTAGCACTTGGTCTCCTCCTCTTGCGCGGCCTCGAGTTCGCTGACATGGGCCACCCGACGCGCAGTGACGAGGACGTGGCAGCGGTGGCGAGCATCCTGCAGCGCGTGCACGGAGCATAACGACGGAGACGGAGGCGCGGGTGACGGGGCCAATATACAGCGGGAAATGTATTGAACAGGGTGGTCGGGGTGGTCTCACATGAAGGCAGGCTACGCATGCGCCTCGCGGCGCTCACAGGCGCACGTCCGAGTAGGACGGGTCGGCGGCGCCCGCGAGGCTGGCCTTGGCCTTGGCCACGGCGCCTTGGAGCGCCCCGCGCGCCTTGGTGGGCAGCGGCTTGCCGCTGCCGGCCGGGTACACGGCCTGGTTGGCGCGCGCGCCGCTGTTCTCGTCGCCGCTGCCGCTGCCGACGGACGAGGCCGAGTCGTAGAAGCTCGAGCCGCCCTCGCCGTCGCCGCGCAGGGCCTCGGGCAGCGGCGCCTCGAGCGTCTTGGAGCTGGCGGCCAGCACGGCGCTGAGCTCGGCGGACCCGCGCAGCTGCAGCGCCGCGAACTCGAGGAACATCTTGCGCAGCTCGCCGGCCTTTTCGTTGCGGAAGCGCTGGATCTCGCGCGTCACGCGCGCGTGCACCTGCTCGAACTCGTCCTTGGCCTCCAGCAGCTCGTCGCTGAGCGGCTGGCCGTCCTGCTTGTCCTTGGCCGGCTCGTTCTCATCCGAGGCGGACGCGTGGGCCGCCAGCTGCGCCTGGTAGTGCAGCCGGCGGTCCTCGCGCACGGCCACGGCGCGCTGCACGGCCTTGACCCAGCGGCCGAGCCCGTCCACGCGCGCGGCGAGCTTGTCCATCTCGGCGTCCATCTGCTTGGCGCGCGTGTCCAGCAGCGCGAGCATGGCGCTGAAGTACTCGGCGGGCATCTCTCCGCGCTGCTGCTCGGCCTCGCCCATGGCGCTCAGCGTCTCGATGAGGTCGCAGTAGCTTCCGGCCGCGAGCTTGTTCTGCTGCCGCGCGGCGCGGGTCTTGGCCTTGAGCGCGCGCACCTGGGCGGACAGCTCGGCCAGGTACTGCACGTCGGCGTCGAAGGCCGCGTCCTCGATGGTGTTGGCGCGCGGCAGCTCGTGGCCCGCGCGAGCCGCCAGCGACCGCAGCTGCGCGTTCTCGGCCAGCCGCTGGCAGGCCTTGCCCCACCAGCTGTGCAGCACCTGCGTGCGCTGCACCACGGACGCGAAGGACGTGGGCGTGGACGTGAAGGAGTTCCCGCGGGACAGCGCCTGGACCGCCGACGGGGACGCGAAGGACGCCGAGGACGTCGGGCTGTCGTTGTGCCGCGGCGTGGCCAGCGAGGCCGCGGCCGCCGAGTCGGCCTTGAGCGCCGTCAGCTCCACCACGGAGGCCTCGAGGAAGGCGCGGAAGACGCCGGCGGCGCGCAGGTCGGCGTGCGCCACCACCTTGCGCAGGAAGCGCTCGAGGCCCGCGCGCCGCTGCTCGAGGAACTCGGGGCCCTGCAGGAACCCCACGACCTTGGCCGGCAGCGGCGGGATGATGAACCCCGCGCACTGCTTCGACATCTGTGGCATGATGGAGAGAGGTGGGTGGTTAGAGTCGAAGGACGGGAAACTACCGGACGCGAAGATAGCGACGGACGGACCTGGTGGTGCAGCCAGAGGAAGTCCGAGTAGCGGCGGTCGACGCGCAGCGGGTCGGCGCCCGGCGCAGAGGACGTGACCGGGAAGACGTAGTAGGCGTTGACGCCGTCGCCGACCTTGCCGGCCGCGCCGACCTCGATGGTGACGGCCGCGGGCATGTTGCTGGGGGCGCGGACGGGGGGCGGAGTGGGGCGGGGTGGGGACGTGTGTCCGAGCCGTCGGCTTTGGTTGTGAGAACCAGGGGACCGGCGGGGGTCCCCGGCCGCACGGGCGGGCGGGCGGCCTGCTGTCCTGGCCGAGCATTCCGTGTGGACGGCGGCCGGGGGCCGGACGAGAGAACGGCCTCGCAGGATATCAGCGCCCGCCCGGCCGCGAGGACGGACGGGCCAGGGATGTCCGCCCCCTCCCAGCCGGCCCGAAAGATAAAGAAGCGTCGGCGCTTCAAGATCGGGCGGGCGGTAATCTATTTTTAGCTTCCCATTCGTGCCGCGGTTTGTATGCAGCCCACAACCTGTCGACGGACGACGAAACAACAATACGGTTCGGTGCACCTGGTTTCATTCGTGCCATATAGTGTGAGTAACATTATAATCCAGCGAAAGGGCAGCGTCGCAGCAGGCACGACCCCCCACGACCCAACACCGACTCAATCTTCCCGACGCTCTCGGAAGCTAACGCCTGCGTCCGGTGCGTCCAGCCGCAAGCAAGCGGGTCCCCCCTGCAAGATCCGCACCAGATCCACACCCTTTGAGGATGCGGATCGGACCAACAACTTGTCACAAGTTGCCAACAAGGGCGTGCCCGGAAAGGAACGCCACGCGTCCGTCCGCGGTTGCTCGGGCTCCTCCAATCGAGCGCCGCCCCCGAACGAAGTTTTCAGCATCCATCCGCATCGCAAGGAAAGATAAAGTCCGGCGTCCGGTTGTTTACGGCCGTTCGGTGCGTCCGCGGCGTCACACGGCGCCTTGCCGAGCGCCAGCGGATTCCGATCCACTCTCCTGCCTCTCGACCGCACGAAGCGCGTTACTCATTGCACGTCGCGTGCACAAGTGCATGTTCGAGGCGGTCGACGCGCGCTGAGCGCCACCCGTCCGCGCCACAGTGCGCCGCCGAGCGTAAAGGCTCTGTCCGCAACAGTCGGATTTGCCATCACCTCAGCCCCACACTTGTCAAACGACGTGCCGCTTCGCACGTTCTCCGAAAGTAGTGTGGCGGACGTAAATTTCAAAGAGGTGTGGACGACGTAAATTACGGTGGGCCACGTGAAGCTCACTCCGAGGAGGATGGGCTCCTTGGGACGGGAAAAGATGGGTCCGCTCAACGTTTTTCGCCAAGCGGTCATTTATGACCCGCGCGAACGAAAACTACGGCCGCATCACGAGAGAACGAGAACGCCACGCGCATTTTCTCCGGCCGACCGACCCCAGCAGTCAGTCGGTCAGTCGGTGCTGTGTGCGGCCCTTCGTGGAGATCCCTTCGCTGTCAGCGATCCTCCTCGGTGTCGCAGCTGCAGACGCCGTCGATTCCTTCACCTGCTTGCAGCGATCCGCATTCACGGTCCATCGATTGCGGGCCGCTCGCCATTGGCGCCTACGGTGGTGCTTGCGGACCACGGGCACATGGCACAACTGAACCTTTCTCGCCAGTGCTTTTGGTCGGGTTGTGCCGCAAGGGTAAACATGCTCGGTTCAGGAGCGTGCTGTCCATTGTAGCCATCCGGATGAGGCTGGTAATTTACCGTCTCCTTTGAATCCGGCGGCATAGCGAACCCAAGTGATTAGTGGCCACTTGGATACTTTTCGCGCAGCCAAGGCTTGCCTTTTGGTGAGCCCTGAAGCGACAGGGTCCCGGCCCATCTCTCGTCCACTCGCGAGCAACTGCAATCCGGACCAAACAAGTTCAACTGGCTGGCTTTCGGGGAGGGAGAACGAATCCAAGAGGACGGTCATTTATCGCGTGAGGGATCCCCAAACGGCTGCATGGAGTCTCCACGCGAGGTGAGCCGCACGCGGAGGCAATTGCTCGTTGCGCCAGACAGGCCGCGGGGGTGAAATCGAAGGCGCGTGGCCCCACGCTGTAAATACTGCGACACGTTGCGGCCTTCGTCCCCACGAGAGTCCTCCTCCCTCGCCGAGTCAACGAACTGCGGCCTGTCCGGCCTCCTCACCTCCTCCTGGAAGAAAAAGGCGCAAGCAACTCAGGTTGGGGCCGGCTGGCCCATCATGTGGACTCGATTGTTCTCGAAGTTTACACCATCCCGAACCCACAACCAGAAACAGAAAAAAAAAAGCGATCTTATTTTTTATTTTTGAACCGGCGATCCGTCCGCAAAGTGTTTCACGACTGGCTGTATTTCCACAGCAACCCGCGACCTTTCGCTTGAGCGACGACCCACTCAGCCACACATGCGCGTGCTGCCACGTGCGGATCCTGTGCGGATCGGAGGTGTCCGTCTGCCCATGCGGCCGCACCGCACGCCAGCTCGCGGTCGGCGCGCGTTCGCGGCACTCGGCCGCGCGTTGAAGCTCTGGGAGGCTATTGTTCGCACCTCGAAGCGGAGACCGTCACAGTCCACGTCCGCATGCAGGCCCAGACGCTGACACAGTCGGCTTGGGGAGCGACAGGCAGGGACGAAGGCCACGCGAACGTTCGTCCGTCCACACATCCGCGTCCGGGACGGATCGGACGCCATGTGACGAAAAGTATTGGGAAAATGACGGTGGCTCCACGAAGATAAACGCTCCACGAAGATTGCATGCACGTTGCAGGGGTTCTTTTCGAAAGGCCGCAGTCTGCTGTCAAAATTTAGCGTTGGTACTGTATACGAAAGATCTTTGCGGCCACGTCCGCGCACTGTGACGTTTCCGACGTGGTTGAAGTGGTTACGGTGCGGATGCGCAACGTAACTCGCTATTCCTTTTTACGTTTCGTAAAAACAATCCCCTCGTCGTAAAAACTCTCTCCTCCTCGTAAAAACACTCCCCCAAGTCGATCTCCCGCCATTTTCGACCGCTTTTTTTTTTCGCGGGAAAACCCGCCCGAGCATAAGACCGCGGAGCCGCTTCCAGTGGATCGCGCAGGGCCTCAAGCCGGGGCATTCGGCAAGCGGAACGAGAGGCGCAGCGCTCAACCAGTGACGACCATGGCCGACGCGACGGACGCGGGACGCGAGGCAGCGGCGGCGGTGCCGGAGGGGGCGGCGGACGCGGCGCTGCAGGAGAAGCTCATCAACGAGGAGTACAAGATCTGGAAGAAGAACACACCGTTCCTGTACGACCTGGTCATGACGCATGCGCTCGAGTGGCCCTCGCTGTCGGTGCAGTGGCTGCCCAACTGCCACACGTACGTACTGCGCGTCATGAGATTGTGGGAGGGAACGGGGGAGAGAGGCGGATGCTGACGGAGGACGCGCGCGCAGGTCGGCGGGCGACGACTTCTCGGTGCACAAGCTGCTGCTGGGCACGCACACGTCGGGCGCCGAGCAGAACCACCTCATGATCGCCGAGGTGCGCCTGCCGCTCGAGGACACGGAGATTGACGCGCGCAAGTACGACGAGGAGAGCCAGGGTGCGTTGAGTTGTCAGGTGTGGTGGTGACGCGAACACGGGACTGACGGACGGACGCGGTGGCGCGCAGAGCTGGGCGGGTTCGGCGGCGTGTCGGGCAAGGTGGAGGTGCGCATCCGCATCAACCACGACGGAGAGGTGAACCGCGCGCGGTACATGCCGTCGAACGAGTTCATCGTGGCCACCAAGACGATCCACGCCGAGGTGCACGTGTTCGACATCTCGAAGCGGCCGTCGCAGCCGGAGGAGGGCGCGGGATCGGAGCCCGACTTCCGCCTCCTGGGCCACACGAAGGAGGGCTATGGGCTCTGCTGGGACCCGCACGAGCCGTACCACCTCATCAGCGGCTCGGACGACGCCGTCGTGTGCGAGTGGGACATCGCCAACGCCGGCAAGACGGTCGAGCCGCTGCACAAGTACACGGGCCACAGCGACGTGATCGAGGACGTGGCCTGGAACATGCACCACAAGAAGCTCTTCGGCTCGGTCGGCGACGACAAGAAGCTGCTCATGTGCGTCTTGAGCGTTGGGAGGTTGGGATGGGAGGACTGCGGAGTGAGGACTGACCGAGGTGTGTTTCATGTGGCCGACGCAGTTGGGACATGCGCTCGCCGAGCTACGACACGCCCGCGACGACCGTGTACGCGCACGCGGCCGAGGTCAACTGCGTGGCGTTCAGCCCGTTCAGCGAGTACCTGGTGGCCACTGGCGCGGCCGACAAGGTGGTCAACCTGTGGGACATGCGCAACATGAAGGCGAAGCTGCACTCGTTCGAGGGCCACAACGACGAGGTGTACCAGATCCAGTGGTCGCCGCACAACGAGACCATCCTGGCCTCGTGCTCGGCCGACCGCCGCGTGCACGTCTGGGACCTGAGCAAGATCGGCGACGAGCAGAGCCCCGAGGACGCCGAGGACGGGCCGCCCGAGCTGCTCGTACGTGGGATCGTTCACTTCACTCATGTTGTCCGAGTCGTTGCTCACTGTGCTCTGCATCGCTGTCCAGTTCATCCACGGAGGGCACACGTCCAAGATCTCGGACTTCTCGTGGAACCCGAACGACCCGTGGGTCGTGGCGTCCGTGGCCGAGGACAACGTGCTCCAGATCTGGCAGATGGCCGAGAATATTTACAACGAGGAGGACGAAGCCGAGCAGGGAGACGAGGTCGCCGAGGACGAGCTCGAGTAGCCGCCGGCGCTCGCACACACCAGGCGCAGCGAGCACTCGGTCGGTCCTTCTTGGTTGAATTTGCTCAGGGCAGCGGGCGACGCCGCGTAATACACCAGCATGTGAGTTTGACGCTCGGCACTGCTGTCATGTCCGTGGCGTGGGGCTGGGGGCTCCATGCAGGCGTCAGCATTTCGCAGTCACCTCGTTTTGAAGTTTCCCGCCATTTCTTTGGTGTTTTGGCGGGAGTCGTCCCTCCCGAAACTGATACCGAAGAGCGTCAGCAGCTCCCCTCCCGCATCATCATTGTGACCACTTCACAGTCAGGACGTCACTTCAGGAGACCGTGCGGCTGTGCCAAGCAGCGCCATCTTTCTCTCTCTCTCTCTCTCTCTTCTCCTCCTCCGCCTCGATCTCCTCTCTCGCCATGTCTGCCGCTGCCCCTGCGCTGCGCGGCGCCATCTTCGACCTGGATGGCACGCTGCTGGACACGGAGGGCATCAGCAAGATCGTGATCGGCCGCATCGTCGGGCGATTCGGGCAGCAGTTCACGAGCGCGCACCAGAAGGCCATCCTGGGCACGCCCGCGGCCGAGTGGACGCGCATGGTGCTCGGCTTCTGCGGCATCTCGGAGAGCGAGCTGCCGCCCGACCAGTTCGCACGCGAGTGGGAGGTCGGCATGCACGAGCTGCTGGCCGAGTGTCCCGAGATCCCGGGCGGGCTCGAGCTGCTGCGCCAGCTCAAGGCGCGCGGCATCCCCATCGCGCTCGCCACGTCCTCGAGTACGTCTGTGGTCGCCACCAAGCAGAAGCACCACGCCGACCTCTTCTCGCACTTCTCGGTCATCGTGTGCGGCGACGACGCCGCCGTCAAGCACGGCAAGCCCTCGCCCGACATCTTCCAGGCCGCCGCGCGCCGTCTCTTCAAGCTAGACGAGAGCGAGCAGCAGCTGCCGCGCTGCGTCGTGTTCGAGGACTCGGTTAACGGCGTCACGGCAGGCAACGGCGCCGGCATGTACACGGTCGCCGTGCCGGACGTGCGCATCCACACGGACGCGCGCGACCGCGAGACGCTGTACGCGCACGCCGATGAGGTGCTCGACTCCATCACGCTCTTCGACCTGGACAAGTACGACTGGCAGCTCTGAGCAGGCGACGACTGACGTGGACACCTGACAGCCTCCAACGGTCCGTCGCATCCGGATAGACACTGCAACAGCACAGTGCTCCTCATGTCGCTCCGATCCAAACGCACATCCTCGTTGCTTGGCAAAGACCTGCGGCGGTATAAATAGCATCAATTCATTCTGCCAACCGCAGACTTGGGGGACCTCCGTGCTCAAACTTGGACGCATTGCATTCAAGTGAGGACTCCATGCCAGGGACAAGCACCCTCGAGAGGGCCGCGTCGCGCGCGCCGTCGGCCGTCAAGGACGCCTACACTGCGTGGTTGAGTCAGCTGGACGGCGATGACGCGGCGGACAAGGTCCTCGCCACTCTGCAGCCCCGCCGGCGACATCGCTCCCGGACCGAGCGGGTCGCTCAGATCGAACACGCGCAGCAGTCGACGACCACAAGCTCGCTCAAGCGGTCTGCAGTCGCCGTTGCCGTCGCCTCTGACTGTGTCATTGGCACTTCTCAGGTTCGTACCCTGGCTTGAGATGCTTGGAAGTTGTTTATCTCACGGTGGTACCTCGCTGCGTTGGATGCTAATGACAGAGCGATGCCGATGGCGCCGAGCTTCCAGCTATCGAGATCGACAAGACCATCTCGCGGCAAAGACGACACCAAGCGCTGGTGGACCAAGCCAGCTACGCCAACTTGAACACATACTCGCCAAATCTGTCGCCCGGCTTGGCCTTCTTGGTGCGCTTAGCCGATGCCGCTGATGCTGGTGCTCCACCCTTCCGCTCGGCGTCACCAGCAGCATTCGATACGAGCGTTACTCCGACCGACGGCGCTCTTGTCCGCGACTATGAGCTGCCCAACTTCCCAGTGCGTATCGTGCCGACACTGGTACGTGTTTACTCGAACCCACAATCTCAAGGTCGATGGCTCAAGGAACCCGTTCGTCGGCGTCAATGGTTCATGGCGTTGCTGCTGTGTTTCGACCCCAGCGAGTCTGACGACGGCAACTCACTTCCCAGCGCTCCTCGAGGAGTTGCGCCGCCCTCAAGGACACTGGGGCAAAGTTCCAGAGCTCCGGGCGAAGTCCCAAGCTCCCTCACACTCCACGTGCGCTTGTATCATACGACTTCGCCACGATCAGAACTCGGCCAGACGAGCTCGATTCCCAGCGAGAGTCGTCGTGCGTTGATTCGCCTGCTGCTGTCGTCGTGGTTGTCGACATCTGGTACCGGCTACTACGGCAGCGGAGTTCGAGCCGTGTGCAAGCATCGCGTGCTTCGAAGTGACGGAGGAACATCTCGTCCTCTTGCCAGCGAGTCTCGATTGCTTCGAACCATCGAGGAGGTCGAGAAAGCGGTCGATGCCCTCTGTGGCGACTCTGCAACTAATGGGAGTGTCGGCGGAGTGTCCAGGGGAGTGATAGACTCGAGAGGTGTGCATGTGCCGAATCGTCTGAATCGGGAAGAAGATAACAACGCGCGCGATGACATTGACGCGACAGATGGCGACTCAGTCCACGCCATCCAGCCGTACATCCCAAGTCGAAGCTCTCTTCACGCCACCAGCACCAGTGCCGGAAGCTCATTCGCTCCGGAGCGAAGTGCTTGGATCGCGCGGTGCTCGTCTCGCAAGAAGGAGAAGAACTCGTCCACCATCTGGATTTTGTCTGGTGGTGGCGAGCTCGCGGACCCTGCGAGTGCAGGCGAGCAGGCGATTGCCGTGACAGTGGACGAGCAGTCCGAGTCGTGCCAAATCGTCAAGTGTGCCAGTTCGCAGTCGTGGACGGAGCCTCGAATGCTGACAGCGGCTCTCGCACCGGAGCTGGAGCGGATTCTGCGGGTGTCGTTCAAGGAGCTCGTCGCAGACTTCATCCAGGGCTCTGACGGGACTTGGTTGTTGCTTCAAATCAAGGCGTTCGACCTCCGCAAGCAAGATCGAGCGGTCGGATTGAGCGCTGACGGTGAAACTCGACGGACCAAGTCGGCTCCCGATCGACTTTCAGCAGCACTATCATTTCCAGCGCAGCGGTATCGAAAGTGGCGATGCGCAGGTAGATTCTGCAACGCGTCGTTTTCTCCTGGAGAGATGTTGCCTCTGCCTGTGAACAACAACTCCGAGCCAAGCGGGTACCTGAGTCTCAAGGTCGTGCGCAGCTGCGAGTTCGTCGACGACTACTACTGCCGGCGGGATGTGAGCCTCGTCGGAGGGTTCGAGAGCTTCTCCACGGCGCTCGCGTTCCATTTGCAGCATGAGCTGCCCAAACGCGAAGCTCGCCAGCTCTACGAGTCTCAACCACTCTGCAGCGCTTGCATGCGTCGTTATTATCAGCTCCGGGAGCAGCTTGAAGAGACCGTGGCACGCGAGACTAAAGCCGACGCTGCCCTCGGAGGTCGAAGCAATTCAAAGACGATGGCCAAGGCGAA
This sequence comes from Phytopythium aichiense, assembly GCA_023338125.1. NCBI lineage: Eukaryota > Oomycota > Peronosporomycetes > Pythiales > Pythiaceae > Phytopythium > Phytopythium aichiense. The sequence goes on from JAADYH010000138.1 coordinate 17,859, forward strand.
GGGGTCCCGCCACGCAGCGAGCACCGGAAGGCTGAATCCAGCTCGACCGCGCGTATTACCCGCGCTACCGGCTGATCGAGCGGGGACGACAGCCATGTCCGTTTGTATATCCGCTCCTGACCTGATACCGGCACCACGCGAGTGCACGAAGAGCTCGATCCGAAAGGCTAATCCGCCACAGCGATCGTACCTTGACGAGATTGCAGAGATGGAGAGGATGCTCGCACTCCCGCGGGAGCCAAGTCTCACGGCCGCGGAGACGCAGCAGTTCACTCGAGGTGACCTTGAAGCTCAGACCACGACAACTGACACTGGTGGACAAATGGACTTGGGGACGAAGGGAGACAGCTCTTCCTCCGACGTGTACACGCGCATCTTCAGTCCCGAGGGGCAACGTCGGCGAGTCGAAGCCATGTGGCAGAGCGCCGCGCCTAAATCACTTACACACAACCCTGTCCAGCAGCAACAAGGACACCAGCAGGACTGCACAGAGAAGATGTACAACTCATTCTCGCTCTCTTCGGAGCTTCGACGGCTGGAAAGGGACACGGCAGCAGCAGAACTTGCTCCCCCTGCAAGCACCAAGACCACAGACATGAACGTTCGTCACTCCTCAGCATCGTCATCGAGACCACAAACCAGTCAGAAAACGCACCACATCCGACTCAGCGACTGCCGCAGCGTGTTCAGCGACGATGAGTACAGGGATCAACTCGTCCAAGAAGCGATTGACGCAATTGTCGACCGTGGAGAACGCGTCTGCTTCATCGTTATGCCGTCTTCGCAGGGTGGAGAGGCTGACGCACAGCTTCCCGACATCGCGTTGCGCTCGCTGTTCCTCGATGTGAAGGACGGCGTCGCGCGCAGCCCTGGCAATCGTGCAATGACCTCGACACCGCAAATTTTACATGAAGCAAGTGGTTGTGCCACCATGACGATATGAATGGAGGGGGAGTTGAACTGCTGATCTTCGCGAAGAACATCGTTGAGTGTGAATCAGCCGCACCAGCTGCAAAGTGCGCGTACCGCATTGTGCATTTGAAATCTCGCCGCAGCGCTCTACCGAAGGGCCAGGTCGTGGAGCGATAGCGCCTTCGCCCTAGTTCTCATCCGCATAGTAGTCGGGGTACTTGGCGATGTGCTCCAACATATCGCGCTCTTGCTCCTGAAGGCGATAGGTTCGAAGTGCATCAAAGTGATGTTAGCTGAGTAATTCACACATCGCACGCGCAAGCAAACGGATCCGTACCAGCAGATGCGGAGTTTTCGTGTCGTACACGTCTTCGAAAAGCATCGTCAATGGCGGCGGCCCCTTCGACTCGGCCGTCTGCAGCGCTGCGAGAACATTTGTGCGCTCATTGTCGCGCAGGTGCTGGTCTTGCTCTTCACTGATCCAACCTCGACTCATCAGGTATTCCTTCGTTCGGTCGATTGGGTCGTACGCCTCCTTCCAGTGCTTGATTTCAGCGACTTCGCGGTAGCGCGTGGAGTCATCAGAGGTGGAGTGGTGTCCCTGCCGATAGGACATCGCCTCGATCAAAACCGGCCGCTTATGCTCCAAGATGAACTTCCGGGCTTCACGAGTCGCAACGTGGACAGCAAGGAAGTCGTTGCCATCAACGCGCATCACTGGAATGCCGTAGCCGGCTCCACGCGATGCGATGCCATCCCCGCGGAACTGGTCGAGGACTGGGGTGCTGATGGCAAACCCATTGTTGCGACAGAAGAACAGCACTGGACACTCCTTCGTGGATGCAAAGTTTAGCGCTGCGTGGAAGTCGCCTTCGCTCGCAGCGCCTTCGCCGAAGTAGCACACGGAGATGCGATCCTCGTTCGCGAGCTTGTAGCCATACGCAGCTCCAACGGCCTTTGAAAAACAGCGTCATGAGGAGCCTGTCAGTTGAACGCATTCGCGATGATCGATTACAGATAGATATAGGCTTCACGAACCTGTGGAAGCTGCGTCGCCAAAGGCGAAGAAATGGTCTGGTGGTTCAGACGCTTGGACCCGTAGTGAACCGGCATCTGGCGGCCCTTTCCGTGTCCATCCTTGTTGCTGAAGCACTAACGCATCCGCGATCAAGCCCTAGGTTAGCTCCGGCAATTCATTACACCGGTTCATTCATGAAGTGCGATCGTACTTGGTCAGCAAAGTTCTCCAAAGTGAATCCGCGCCACATCAATACGCCAGGCTCGCGATACTGCGCAAACACCATGTCACCTGCGACATCAACGCGAGGCGGTAAGAGGTTTGCACCAAGTAATACAGAGCATGCTGAGGCTTTGTCAGCCCTACCTAGCCGGATCGCAGACGCGCTGCCGAACGATATGGCTTCCTCGCCATAAGACGTCATGTAGAAGGAGATTCGACCCTGCAAGCGGCAAACGATGAAGATAAGAATCGGATCGCACTTGCAGGGCGACGAGAATGGAGACAGCAAACATACCTGCCGTTGTGCATCGTAGAAGATGTTGTCCATCGCCTTCACGCCATAATGGGAATCAATATGAGCTGAACCGTCACCTCAACATTTGCTCCGCCGATCGTGGCCACGTACGTTCAAGCGCAGCATCCCCGTGTAGATCTCCGTGCACAGGTCCCGCCCGAGCTCGGGGTCCTTCGCTCCGTCCACCAGCTTCCCGTGCTCATTCAAAACTGTCCATACAGTCACTCCATGAGTCCGTCGTCCTCAGAAGATACCCCGCCGGCTCCACGTACTCCGGAAGCACGACATGGGCGCCTTCTTCTGCGGGTCGTGCACCTCGAGCGCCGGCACGAACGGCATCTTGGTCCCGGGAAAAAAACCTGTCGCCACCACCAGTAGAACGTCCACCCACAAATTCAGTTGTCATTCATCCCCTCAACTGCCAACCAGCGTTCGTACCGAGCCCCGCGCCGCTCGAGAACGCCACGCGCCGCCCCGTCAACCCCGCCGTCGCCGTCACCCCCGCCGTCGCCGTCACCGTCGCCGTCGCGCGCTGCGCTAACGCGCGTCCTGCAGCCAGCATCGCCGATCCTGGTCGTCCTGGTCGTCCTTTCCTGTGCCTTTTCCTTTCGACCTTTTGACGACTGCGGACGACTGCCGAGGGTAAACGCGGTGTTGAGACTCCTCCGTCTGTCGTCGGCCTTTTTTCTCATTTGCCTTGACTATGGGTCAGGAGGCTTGCCAATCTTCAACCCCGTCTATTGGCAGCAGGTCGCTGATTCGCGGAAAGTGGGGGCAACTTCAACAGCTTTGACCAATCGGTGATTTTGTCGAGCATTCATGGTTTTGTCCAATAATATCGCGGGATATGATGGTGACTATTTCGGCCAATGAGAGACCGCGAGGCTTTGACTGGTCATCTGAGAGCAACTGCGGCTCCTCGAGACCAGTGGCGACGCCCGCCTCGCTTGGAACGCAGTGCCGCCGGTTTCCCAGCGACGACAGGAGCAAGCGACACAGCGAGCGACGCAGCGCGCGCGGTAGCAAAGGGACAGCAGGATGGCCAAGAGTCTGCGCTCCAAGATCAAGCGCAAGTTCCGCACGGAGCTGCGCAAGCGCATCGGCGTGCCACACCAGCAGGAGATGGAGGCCAAGATCCAGGACAACCTCAAGAAGGCGCTCCAGGCGCAAGGTACGAGGAGCTCACGTGCCGGCGTGCCGTGTTCGGTACAGATGCTAACGTGTTGGTGATGGTGTCGCGGTGCAGCTGGCGGCAAGTCTGTGTTCGAGCTCAAGAAGCTGATGGGCTCGGCGGCGGCACCTGTGGCCTCGGTGGACAGCAGCATGGACGCCAGCGACGTGCCCGCACGCGAGCTGTCCGACAAGGAGGCCGAGCTGCTGAACGCCGAGGCCGAGGCGGCCAGCAAGAAGGCGGCCAAGGAGAAGAAGAAGGCCGACCGGAAGAAGGCCGCCGAGAACCGGAGAAAGAAGAAGTTCGTGCACTTCCACACGCTGCGCAAGAAGGGTGTGTAAGCGCGCTCGGCGTTCCTCCCGCCGGCCGCGCGCCTCGCCTGGACTTGTGCGCGCGCCTCCGCTGCCGTGCTGCTCTGCGCGGCGCCTCACCTCGCCGCCCGTACGTACTCTAGAATTCTGGTAATAAGTGTGTATTCCGAGCTTGCTTGCTTCTGGGTCTACTCGTCGTCCCAGTCGGACGCCTCCTGCGCGGCCTGGAACGCCACGCGCTTGTCGTACTGGTAGCCTTCCTCCCCGGGCCGCACGATGTTCTGCGCGAACACCAGGTCCATCTTCTGCTTGACCTGTTTGAGCTGCGACTCGGACACGCGGTTGTAGTCAGCTTGCGGGAGCGGGATCGCCCTCGACGCCGCACCGTGCTCGACAAGGCGGGTCACCAGCCTCTCCAGCTGCGGTGTTCACATCCGTCCATGTCAATGCCTGGTTCTACCAGTACGATCAAAAGGGAAATGCCATCTCCACCTGCTGCGCAGACACCTTGTCGCTGCCGAGCACCGCTGCGTGCCGGCGGGTTATCTCCTCCACGATCTCGTGCACATTCTACCATTCACCACGCAACAGCGTCACCACGCAACGCCTTCCTTCGCCATGCCACTGCACTGGGCCGCACCTCGGACGCCAGCGACCCGGACAGATCCACCTCGTGGTGGAACAGCGGCCCGCCCGATGGACGAGCGTACTCGACGATGAGCGCCGGCGGACGGAAGCGCAACGCCAGCCTCCGCGGCTCCATCCCCGCCATGGCGCTTGCTGCTTGATGCCCTCGAAGCGACGCCAGCACAATTTTGGGTGACTATTGAATATTTTTCATCAAAACATGGTAGTTTTTAGTAATTTCATTGTTCTTGTTATCTTGTTTTGGTGTTTAGCGATTCTGAAAAACCTTACGCGGCAAGGTTGATCCATACATTTGGATCAAAGTGTCGCCAAGCAACCGCCTGCCTGCCGCCGACGGAAATGATGGCGGCCGCGCGCTTCCCGTCGCCGGCGCCGCGAGAGTCCCCCAGCACCCCAATGGTACGCGCGCCGCGCGCATGATGCTCAGCGTCCTCTGTTACCCATGCGTGCCGTTTTTCACGCTCCCCGGCCGCGCGGATCTCCCTCGACGAGCCAGCAAGCGGCGGGACGGGACGCCACAGGCTTACCCAACCCGGTGGATCTAACGAATGGCGCGTGTGTGCTGTGATCCTGGCAGGCGGACGTCAGCGGCGCGTTCTACGACAGCGAGCAGGAGGTCGCGCGCCAGCCGTTCGCGGTGCAGGCGTGGCTGGGCTACCTGCGCGCGCTGCGGGAGTCCAGCTTGCCGGCGCCGACGGTCGCGGCGGCGCGCTTCGCCGTCTTGGAGCGCGCGCTGCAGGCGCTGCCGCGCAGCTACAAGCTGTGGAAGCTGCTCCTGGACGACAAGTACGCGCACGAGGCGCGCGGCAGGCGCCCGGACGCGCCGGCCTTCGGCGCGCTGGCCGCGCTGTACGAGCGCGCGCTGGCGCAGCTCGGCACCATGCCGCGGCTCTGGCTCGACTACCTCAAGCTGCTGCGCGAGACGCGCGCCGTGACGGCCACGCGCCGCGTGTTCGACCGCGCGCTGCGGGCGCTCCCCATCACGCAGCACCACCGCGTGTGGACGCCGTACCTGGCGTTCGTCAAGGAGGTGGGCGTCCCGCAGACGGCCATCCGCGTGTACCGGCGGTACCTGATGCTGGAGCCGAGCAAGCGCGAGGAGTTCGTCGAGTACCTCGTGTCGATCGGGCACTACGAAGAGGCGAGCCGGCAGCTCGTGACGCTGATTGAGAACCTCGCGGGCGACGCGGCGAGCGCGCGCGGCACGACCCACCGACTGTGGATGCAGCTCTGTGACATGGTCTCGCAGCACCCGGACCGCGTGGCCGCGACGCTGGACGTGGAGGCCATCCTGCGCAGCGGCATCGCGCTCTTCTCGGACGAGGTGGGTCGCCTCTGGTGCTCGCTCGCGACCTACTTCGTGCGCCTCGGCATGTTCGAGTCGGCGCGGGACATTTACGAGGAAGGCATCCGCTCCGTCATGACCGTCCGCGACTTCAGTATGATTTACGACGCGTACGTCAAGTTCGTCGAGGCCATGCTGACGGCGGAGATGGACCTCGCCAGCGGCCAGGACGGGCCGCAGGACAGCGACGAGGAGGAGGAAGACGACGGCGTCAACCACCAGGAGCAGGTCGACCGGTTGCTGAAGGTGTACGAAGACGTGGCGGACCGCCGCCCGATCCTGCTCAACTCGGTGCTGCTGCGACAGAACCCGCACAACGTGCGCGAGTGGGAGAAGCGCGTCGAGCTGCAGAAGCAGGACGCACAAAAGGTGATCCGCACGTTCGCAGAGGCCGTCAAGACGGTCGACCCCGCGCGGTCTGGAGGCCGCCTGCCCTCGCTCTGGGTCAAGTTTGCCAAGTTCTACGAGTCGCACAAGGACCTCAAGAACGCGCGCGCGATCTTCCGCAAGGCTGCCGCGGTGGAGTACCGGAACGCTGCGGAGCTTGCGGAAGTGTACTGCGAATGGGCGGAGATGGAGCTGCGCCACGAGGACTTCGACGAGGCGCTCGCGCTCGTTCGGAATGCGTGCGCGGTGCCCGAGTCGGTGACGGCGCGGCTGCGCAAGCGGCAGGCACTGACCGCGAGCGACAAGTTACACCAGAACGGGAAGCTGTGGAGCTTGCGAGTGGACCTAGAAGAGAGCTTGGGGGACGTCGAGTCCACTCGCGCTGCCTACGACGACGCGTTTGAGCTCAAGATCGCGACGCCACAGATGGTGCTCCAGTTCGCGGCGTACCTGGAGGAGAACAAGTACTTCGAAGAGAGCTTCCGCGTGTACGAGCGCGGCCTGACGCTCTTCCCGCGCTTCCCGCATGCCGCGGAGATCTGGCAGGCGTACCTGACCAAGTTCGTGGCTCGCTACGGCGGCGCCAAGATGGAGCGCGCGCGCGACTTGCACGAGCAGGCAATCAAGGCGTCGCCCGCCAAGTCGGTGAAGCCGTTCTACGAGAAGTACGCGGCGCTCGAAGAATCGCACGGCCTGCTTCGCAATGTCATGACGATCTACGACCGCGCGGCAGACGCGGTGCCCGAGGAGGAGCGGCTTGATGTCTACCGCGCGTACGTCAAGAAGGCCCAGAAGTTCTTTGGCGTGGCCAAGGTGCGCGAGGTGTACGCTCAGGGCGTGGCGCGGCTCCCAGACAAGTACGTTGCGAAGCTGTGCCTCAAGTTTGCGGCCATGGAGGTCAAGCTGGGCGAGTTCGAGCGCGCGCGCGCCATTTACGCGCACGCATCGCAGTTCTGCGACCCGCGGCGGCATGAGGCGGACTTTTGGCAGGTCTGGCACGCGTTCGAGGTGGCCCACGGGTCGGAGCACAGCTTCCTGGAGATGCTGCGCATCAAGCGGTCGGTCGTGGCGCAGTACTCGCAGGTCAACTACGTGGCGGCCGAGATCGCCCCCGAGGGCGAAGAGGAGGCGCCATCCACTGGCGTGGTCGGCATGGTCGCGGCCACGGACAAGGCTTCCAATCCGTCGGCGGACCCCATGAGCGCACTGGAAGCGGAGCTGGACGGCGAGGCGCAGGCTGACGCGCCGGCGACCAAGAAGCGCAAGCTCCAGCGTGACGACGAGGTCGAGGACGAGGAGGATCGCGCCGTGCGGAAGAAGCTGGAGGAGGTGGTGCACGTGGCGAACGAGGAGGAGATCGACCTTGACGACGAGGACGACGACGCAGACGAAGACGAGGGCGACGTGTCGGTGGAGGACGTGGAAGAGCGCGCCGTGCCGTCGACGCTGCTGGGAGGAAAGTAACGATGCCTTCCCCCGACAAAGTGAACGGGAGCGACCACAGATAGGCGACGTAGCATCCAAGACACGAAGAAGGCACTTACTACAGACAGTTCATAACCAACTTGTCCACAAACGCATGGTGTCGGTGTGCCTCGCTATTGCCCGTGACCCGAAGATGGTTGTCCGGACTGCACCAAGTGCCACTGCGACTCGAGCACTAACGCGAGCTGCCTGATGGGCGACAGCCCGAGCTTCGACTCCACCACCGATCAGCACAGCAGCGCGAGCGCTCTGACCTTGAGCAGCAAGGCGTCAGCGAGGTTGGCGAGCTGCAATTCGAGCTGAGGACTTGAACGGTGTCGAAGTGCTTGCGGTTGGGGAGGTGGTAAGTTCATGAGCAGCTGTGGTAAGTCTATTTATTGCCTCAGCCCATCAAGGAGCGCTCGAGCACACCTGACCATCTCCTGAACCACAGGCGACCCGGAGCAGCGATGGACCCGTACAAGAGCCTGCTGGCGAGCGCGTCTCGCGAGCATGTCAAGCGCAACTCGGCGCTGCAGAGTCCGCTCGTGGGCAACGTGTTCCTGCCGGCAATCCAGAGCCCCAAGCGGCAGGCGCCGCACGCCTCGGGGGCGTCTCCGTCCGCCATGTCGATGCAGCACCTCAAGGTGATCGAGCAGTGCATCCAGGCCGAGAACCGGCGCGAGGCGCAGCTCGCCAAGTGCCAGTCGGTGCGCGAGCGACGATTCTGGACACGCAAGTTCCAGGCACAGCGCGAGCACGAGCGCGAGCTGATCGAGGCGCTCATGATCCCGTCTGACAAGGCGCTGGGACTCGAGCTGCTGGACCTCGACGCCGAGACAGAGGCGCCGAGCGTCGGCAGATTGATGAACAGCCACCGCAGATCCAGCGCCGACGAGGACGCGGGCGTAGGTGGCTTGACGTCCTCCATCACGAGCCCGGACCGCGTGTTCCGCAAGGCGACAGCGAGCTCGACGCTCACGACGACCACCGCCGCCAAGCCGCACGCTCGCAAGAAATTCACACTGCCCGAGTGTCACGGCTCACCAGGCAAGAAGGTATCTCGACACCACCTTCGCGATGTCGACGTGGCAGCAGAGACACAGCCGTCTAATTGCAGTCCTGATGAAGACCGACGGCGCATAGATCCACCTGAGCGAAAGCGGAGTCCTTCGCGGTCGGCATCTCCGGTGCGGGGTGGGTCGATGGCGTTGGTGTCGCCAAAGGCCAAGGCGTCACCGCCCAAGGCACAGGGCGTGAGTGTTGACAAGCGGAACGCGATAGAGCACAAGGCGACTGACCGAGATCGGCACGCGCGAGCGACGTCCAAGACGCGAGTGCTGCCGCTCGTGTCTGTGTCGAAAACCCAGGCAGCGGCCTCTTCAGCGAGGAAGATCAACGGAGGACGCAACCTGCAGGTGGCGGCGCGCAAGCAGATTGACGTGGACGAAATCGATAGTGTGACACTGCTCGACGGCGCACGAAGCTTTGCGGAAGTGAAACGCCTCACACTTGAAGCGGCAGGTGTGATTGAGCTCAAGGGTGAGGAGAAGGAGACGCAAACGTCCAGCCGTGTTGAGGCGGTCGACGCGCAGTCCGGCGCTCACTGGGCAATGCAATCGATAGGAAGCCCCAATTCACTGTTGGATGATCACGACTCGCGTGAAAGTGATGGCCAAGACAACAGCGAGCTACTGCTGCCAGTGCGACCACACTCGAGCCCGCCAATGAGATCGTCAAGTAGTCTCGGACTAGACAGAGGTGACGATGAGAAGCAGCGATTGACAGAGAGCAGCGAGTTGGCGCCTCGGATGGATACTTCGGTTCGAACCGATGCGAACGATGAAGGTGCTGCGGACAAGCTGGAAGATGAAGAGGCGGTTGATGCAGATGTGGTGGCGGCTTCTGAGGAGGAGGGCACAGAGATCCAAGTTGGCCACGAAGATCAGCAGCAGGAGGAGAGAGCTGGAGCGCAAACCGACGAACCGGACACGCTCTTCACGCGCACAATGGGAGAGAGTGACGAGAAGACTGCGAAGGAGGTGAACGACGCAGATGCAACGTTTGCAATCGAGCCTGACGAGACGATGGACGAAGAAGACCTCGACGGCATTGACGACGGACACGCTGAGGCAGACGAGAGCTCCAGCCACGAGGAGGTTGGAGAGGTGCCACAGTCGTCATATGCCGACGAAGAAGAGATGGAGACCGACGTGGCCGAGGTGCTGTTCGACTTGGTCGATCTCGTAGCAGACGCCGTCGAGCAGCAGCAGCAGCAATTTAAGGATCTGAATGGAAGTAGCGACGCCTCCGAGGCTGACGACGCAGGCAACACCAGTCCGACACCAACTACCCGTCCGTCCACAGCCGAACGCGCGCGGTTTGCAGCTCTGGTACGTCGAGCGCCGCGTCCTCCTTCCTCATGAGACTGGCACTAACCAGCAACTACTGACCCTTCCGCAGGCAGCATCGACCCGCCAGCTGGTGCGCATTCAGGCGCTGTTCCGCGGCCACCACTCGCGCCGCGCGTTCCGACTGGCGCTGTACCAGGAGGCACTGCGCTGCGGCATACTGGGCGCCATGCCGGGCACCGTGCAGGGTGCCTCCGGGTGGTACCAGGACCCCAAGAGCCTGGTGGCGTACTACTTCGTGGTGGACGCGGCTTCAGGCGAGTGGGTGCAGCAGCGCGAGCTGCACTGCCGCCGGTTGGTCCTCACGCCCTTCGCCATGCGCGCCGAGCTGCTAGCCGCCGATGCCGCGTCCCCATCCGTCCCATAGCGCCAGGAGCAGCAGCGTAACCTCTCCATGCGTCATGGATGCATCACTGGAATCTCTCCAACTTGTCAAAGTGTGCTTCAACGTGGAATCTGATAATTCCTCGGGTGCCGCAAAAGGGGAGAGGGGTACGGCGTAACCCATGCGTTTGTCGCACGCCCGGTAACCCCCGCCAACCCCCGCCAACCCCCGCCAACCTTCCCCCGTGAAACCTGCAAACCTAGCGAAAAGGAGGAAGGAAGGAATGCCATACATAACGAGAGAGAAAGGCCGACGCGAACGCCTGGACGCCTGGCCTTGGCGAGACGCCGCCGCCCGCCCGCCCGCCCGCCGATCGATTGGCCGCCCGCGCCCCGCAGGTCGCTTGGCTGCCTCTTCGCGTCTCCTTGCGTGTCCCGTGCGCTCCCGTCGGTTCCTCCCGCGTTCTCGGGGGGCGGACGTGGCGGAGGAAACGGCGGCCGGTCCTTTCCGGACCTTTGAGTGGCCACCGCGGCGACCAAAGCGGCGGAACGCGCGGTCTGGACGGACACAGGCGCTCAGACAGGAATGGAGGGCGACCGCCGAGACAGCGACTTGTACGTCAAGGTGCTGGGCGGAGACTCGGCGGCTGGAGGCCTTAGCGTGCGCGAACGAGTGCTGCCTAGCGCGCACCTGGGCGTGCGGAAGGACCACTTTGGAGCGGCCGACTGCGACGTGATGCGCGCGGAGGACAGCGGTGATGTGGGCGTGGACGACGAGGCGGAGTTCACGAGCGTGAGGTTCCACCACCAGGAGGCCCAGTCGCCGACGTCGTCCAGCAGCAACGGGTCCGCGAGCGACGCGTTCGCCGGCCGCCGCCGCCCGAAGCGGCGCATCCAGTCGAGCGAGTCCACGTCGCCAGCCACCGAGTCAGACTCGGACGACGGTGGAGACGCCGAGGTGGAGGACGCGGACGCCGTCAAGATGCGCATCGAGCACGACGAGGACGGCGACGCCGTCGAGATTGTGCGCCACCGCCCGGTCCGCGAAGGCGATACGGAGGAGGACAGTCGCGACCGCTTCAAGCTGGCGATCGACCTGGACTTTGAGACGGACACGACGGCCGCTGGGCCGTCCAGTGTCGGCGCGGGCAGCAGCGGCGGAGGTCCGCAGAGCGCGTCGCGCAAGTTCTCCAGCAGCTTCTCCGACCTCGGCGACTACGACAATGTGTCGATGGCCGATGTGATCTCTGCTGGCGGCAGCGGCAGCACCGGCGGCACGCCGACGACGTTCTACCCGATCTACGAGCATGAAGCCTTCCGGTTTGCGCCGACGGCAGCGCTTCCGACTTGCGGCAGCTACAATGGCTACGACCTGGTCGAGCGCAACAGCTCGTTCTACAGCCCCGAGCGGTCGTTTGCGACTAGGAACATCGGCAGTGACAGTCAGCCGTCGACGCCGACGACTGCTCGCTGGATACCGGCAAACGAAGGCAGCCCCATGGATCTAGGCGGACGACTGACGCCGACGTCGTTCCTGCTGTCAACACCGACGGACGAGTCGCAGCCGCTGGTCGGCAGCATCTACCCGGTGAGTGGCGAGGTCGTCCGGATGCGCGTCGAGAACGCTGCGTACATTATTTTCTACAAGCAAGACGAGTCGGCGGCAGCGGCGGGTAGCGGCAGTGGCGAAGGCAGTGAATTTATGATGTCGTCGTCATCATCCGACGACGCGGCTGGCTACGGCTTGAACGAGATCGGAGACGACGGAAGTGTCGGGTCTGGCCGAGCGCCGCCGCGGTCGTACGCTTCGCTTGGAGCGGCTGGACACAAGGTACAAGCAGGGAACGCGTTTGCGCGCGACTACTCGCACCCGACACGCTCAATTGGCCGCGGCCTTTTCCGCGCGTCGACCAGCGTCGGCAGTGCGTTCCTGAAAGGCGCGGCAGGGCTGGTGAACAAGACGTACCAAGGCGGCGCGAATGGCGGCGTGTTCGGCTTCGCGAAAGGCCTCGGCATGGGCATGCTTGGACTCGGCACGCACGCAGTCAAGGGTGCGGTGCGCGGCGTCGGGCAGGTGACCAACCTCGTCGGCGAGATGGTTCTCGGCACGGCACCGCACTTCAGCATCGATGGCATGCTCGTTCTCACCAACTACCGCGTGATCTGGATGTCGCAAAGCACGAAGGACGCCATGGAGATCCCCGTCGGGTCACTTTCAAGCGCTGAAAGCTCGACGACGGCACCACACGTCGCTAGCTTGGAGTGTAAACACCTCCTGCGGGCCAGCATCGCGTTCCAGGACGAGCGGACTTGTTCTCAGTTCCTCAACTGCATCTGGGAGTTGTACGCCGGGTCCCCGCATTACGCGTTCGCGCACGTGCACTACCAAGCGCTCGCTGAAAAGCAGAGCAGCTCGGCCGTGGAGACGCCGACGGACGAGTTCTTCAACGCGGAAGATGACTACCGCCGGCTACGGTTGCTGGACGAGGAGAGCTGGATGCGGCTGTACGACAACTCGGACTACACGCTGTTCCCGTCGTACCCGGACGTGTTCGTGGTGCCGTCCGAGTTGGACGACGAAGACCTACGCGAACTGAGCGCCTACCGCAGCGCGAGTCGCATCCCTGCCATCGTTTGGCGTCACCCGCACACTGGCGCACTGGTTTCTCGCTGCGCACAGCCCTGCGCGGGGCTCAGCGGCTACGTCGTCGAGGCGGATCAGAAGCTTGTGGCTGCACTCCAGCGAGCGACTGGCGGCAGCTACTTGTACGGCGACTCGCGCTTCCACTTCTTCGACGCGCGGAGTCAAATGGCGGCGACGGCGAACGCGGCGCAAGGAAAGGGCACGGAGGACCCGCGCAACTACCCGAACGCGGAGCTGCACTTCTGCGACATCGCCAACATCCACGCCGTTCGGTCCTCATACGCATCGCTGTCGATGGTGTGCCAGCCCGGGCAGGAGCGCTACAGCGACGAGTGGCTCTTCCAGCTGCGCAACACATTCTGGTTCCTGCACGTCTCGCGCATCCTCGCGAGCGCGCAGGACATCTGCCGCTGTCTGTGCCAGGGCGAGTCGGTCATGGTCCACTGCAGCGACGGGTGGGACCGCACGTCGCAGCTCTCGGCCATGGTGCAGCTGCTGCTGGACCCCTTCTACCGCACGCTGCGCGGCTTGCTGCTGCTGGTCGAGAAGGAGTGGTGCACGTTTGGGCACATGTTCCGCGCTCGCTTCGCCCAAGGCGACGGCCCTGGCCAGCAGGAGATGGAGGAAATGTCGCCCGTGTTCATCCAGTTCTTGGACGCGCTGTGGCAGGTCTGGCGGCAGCAGCCGTGGGCCTTCGAGTTCAACGAGGTGCTGCTCGCCGAGCTGTATGAGCATGTGTTCAGCGGGCGTTACGGCACGTTCCTGTACAACAACGAGCGGGAGCGCAAGCAGCGAGAGTCGGGCTCGCCAACGCCGAGTCTGTGGGCGGCGCTGCTCGCCGATAAGGACGAATACGTGAACGTCGAGTACGACAGCGCCAAGAACTTCAACAGCATCGGCCTCGTGCTTCCCTTCTCGTCGGAGGAGGACGACCTCGTCATGTGGGAGAACCACCTCGTGTACGCCGACCCGGTCTGTCGGAAGTACGAGTGAGGCAAGTGGAGGCTGAGTGCCGTCCGTGTGTTGTTCTTCGTCCAAACCGAGCGCACAAGTGAAGGTGTCGAGACACGCGTCAGTGGATGCCGTGAGCTGCCATTTGTACCGTGGACGACGCGCCGCTGCGTGTGGCCCGTGGAGTGAGTCTACGACAAGATCATATCGATGAACTGCAGCAAAGTCGTGTCGAGCGCGTTGTCGAGCCGATGCGTCTCGCTGTGGAACCCAAGAGCCACGAAGTGCTCGATGTCAGACTCCAGCCCATTGCAAGCAGGCGCACGCTTTGCAGCAGTCGACGTACATGAGCTTCTCGACCGCGTTTTCTTCGTGAAGGCTGTGATTCTCTGGACCGTTGTCATTGTGGATCGACGCACTGCTTCTGCTTGTCGCTGGCTGCTGCGCGCTGGTGTGTGCGTGGCTGTTGCTGTGCTTCAGTCTCTGTGCTCCTGCGACCACGTTGTGCCTCGGCTGACCTGGAGATGAGGAGGGCACGAGGTTGTCAGTCAGGTGGCGCGCGAAGACTCCCGAGCTTGCTTTTTCTTTGCTTTTCTTTTCATCAGCGGAAGCTCATGATGGTTGTTGTGTAGAAGTATCCCCCAGTTTTAGAAGCAGATACCAACGCAAAGAGTTTAGCAGCACGCACCTTGCCACGTTTGCGCTCGATTCGGGGCAGCTGATTCTTGCTGGGCATCGATTGCGTCCACTGACGTTGTGGAGCCAACAGTGGAGACAGCGCCAACAGGCACAATTCCTGCCCGGCAAGACGCCGGTGCGGTTTCCGCTGGCTGGTTTGTCTGGAAATTTTCGTCCGGCGTGGGCAGCAGCTTGAAGCGGGGCACATCAGCGTCGTCATCGTCGGACACGCTTATCACGGAGGCCGGGGCGTGGCTTGCGCTGTCTTCTGTCCATTCGTCAGCAGTTGTGTTGCCACCAAGAACAAGGCCAGATAAGCCATGAGAGCAAGACTCTGTTGTGCCGATGTCATGGCGATGCCGTACCAAGAACTCCGTTTTGCTGCTCCCACATGACGATATCAACTGCCGCTGCGAGTTCTTGCGAAATGGACACGACCAACGGAGGTTGAACCGCCTACGACAGCATCAAAACCATTGTGAAACTCACCCACACCAGCAGATCTCAATGGAGACACAGGGCTCCTACCTGTTGACCTGGGTGAACCATACCCTCTCGCGAAGCCTCTGGCACCCCAAGTGTCTCGACAGTTCTTGCTTCTTGGGACACTCCGTCTGGAACGAGATGCGAGCTGTCGTCATCCAGCTCATGAACGAATTGATCCGCTATTGTGAGCCCTGTTCCAAGCGCAGCACCAGCCGAGAAGCCTCCGACAGCTTCGTTTGCCGCATTTCCACTCGATATAGCGTCGCTAGTCGATCCATCTGCTGGGAAATCCCACGCTGTCCGTGGAGCGTACACAGGCGTCGGTAGCGTCGGAAGAGCTCGACAAATCTACATTCGAGCCGGAGAAGCATCAACGCATATGCCTTGGAGCGCGTTCAAATACGACCAGGCGCCACGGACAAAAGCATACCTGCTGCTGCACCGATGACGCCGATGCACACGTCGCCAGCGCATCTTTGCGCCTTCGCCGCTCCAGCGCCTCCCTTCGCCGTCGCTCAATGAGCTCAAGTTGGTCAGCAGTCAGCGAGTCGGGCGAGACGGAAACCCTGGGCCGTTGGGGCGGTGCCGATTGCGCTGACAACTCGCTCTGCACTCTCTCGATGGGCTCATTGCCTTGGCGACCGCGACCCACCCCTGCATTAACAACCAGAGAGACCGTGCTGGCAGCTGTCCCCGGTTTCCCCCTCGCGTCGGACGCGACGTATCCGTTCCGGAGCAGAATGTCCCTGGCCAGCGACTGCGGCGTGTGCTTGGCGCGCTGCTTCGCTGCGTCTGCTCAGCACACAACCAGGCCTCAGTCTCTATTCGCCGCCCATCCACCGCCTCCCGCACTCACAAGCCTTGGCCTTGTCCATCATCTTCCCCCCGAACCGCCGCTTGATCTGCCACATCGCGCGGTGAGACCACCGGAAAGGCACATCGCTCCGCCCATCCGACAGACGGCCGCACCTCCTGGAACCGCCCCGCCATCGCCAACTCGCGCACGTCGCGCTTCTTGGTCGCCACGTCCGTCCGCAGGGTTTCGCCTGCCTGCGTCTCCGCCTCCTCGTCCTTCCCCCGGGCTGCGCGCTTCCGCTTCCTGCACTTTCCGGCCGCCGCCATTTTCCCGATATGTGAAGCACTTGCTTCAACCAAAACCCGAGAAGTGCAACGACTACCAGGAAGTCAAGAATAAATGACCTCAAGTGTTCAGGAAGATGAATTGACCAGGCTTGAACGACCGTGAACTTCCACCTGCTCTCCATCATGATCATTGTCCTCGTCATTGCGACCATCAAAGTGGTTGACACCAGAGTCGGTGGCAATGCGGATTGCTTCCCTCAGTTTGCGTTCGACAGCCAAGCGAACCGGAAGGAGAAGTCCGTCCCGAAGTGCTCCAGCCGCGACTGCACCGCGAACACGACCCACAACACGAGCTTGGACTGCGCCATGCGCCACTGAGACTCGAGCACGAACGCGAGCTGCTTGACGACGACCAAGCCGAGCACTCGCTGCAGCACCGCACCGAGCAGAACGAACGAGCCGAGCTCCAGGAGCGAGTACAGCGCGGTGGTGGCCACACTCTCTCCGAACTCGGCCTCGCTCAAGTCTCGGACTGATTCAAAGTACTGTTTGTTTGGTAGGTGGTAGATTGCGGTCTGGTAGATGCCTGAACACGCAACACTCGTCAATCAATGTCAGAATCACGCAGCAGTCATTGTGCAGCGGTCAGTACGTACAATAGACGGCTGGGATGATAAC
>JAADYH010000139.1:0-34842 GCA_023338125.1 Phytopythium aichiense
GAGCGAAGGAGCAGCCGTCCAAGAAGGAGGCGAAGGAGATCGCGGAGATGCGGAAGTTCCGGAATCCCAAGCTCGCGAGCAAGAAGGTCGTACTCAAGTGCACCCGGAACGTCTTGCGCTGTACCAACAGTCGATGCAAGACAAACTTCTGGAACCGAGACGTCAACGCCGCGAGGAACATGCTGGAGCTGCTGAGGAGCGGCCTGAAAGGGAAGCTCGGCGCAAGAAGGCTGATGGTGTTCAAGCGGGACGACCATTGAAGCAGGCAGAACAAGAACACGTGAGTGGAAAGATCGGCAATCATGCGTTGCAGGGAGACATCGCCACTCACGTTCACATAGCCGAAGCATAGCGAGACCAGTAGGATCGCAGTGCTTCATCGTTTATGATGGAGATATAGTGTCGGCAACCAGACCAGAGAGAGATGCCTGCAGCGACTGAGTGGACTCACTATTGCTCCAGTACGGAGACGACGGGCCGGCGGAGTATTCAAACGTCACCGTGACATCCTCGACCGTGGTCCCTGTCGACGTTTCTCCCGACGGGCTGTCCGACTTGGCTGAAGGTAAACCGTGCGTGGCAGAGCCGAGAGTCTGCGGGCTGCTTCTGGTCGCGACGACCGGGTGATCCGTCATCGGGGCGTGAGATACCAAGGCGCTGGCATACGCGGACGTCCTAGCGGTGCGTGAAGACGAGCTTGTTCGCGATTCAATTAGCCCCGCGCTGTGGTTTGCTCGCGATTGCATTAATGCGCCGGTCCCAGTGGAGGCGGTGACCTTGTCCGCAGCTGATGGAAGCACAGCCAACGCACTCGGAGATGCTGACGATATGATCCGCTTCTTGTTGGCGGTTTGGCGGGCCATCCTCGGGCTGATGACACCCTTCGCGTACGGCACTTCGTCGTCAAAAGCGTTGATCTGCTCTCGAGGGTATTCCTTCGCCTTGAGCGAGTGCACGAGCGTGGGAACGATCGGCGGTGGCTGATGCCGGATGACTGGACACAGCGAGAGTCAATCATCAAGTTAGTGCTTCACCGCATGACGAGATGGATGACGAACGTACGAGGCCAAGCGACGGAGCAGAAGAATGGATGCGCCTTGATAAAGAGCGCGTTCTGCAGCCGCTGGGTCACATCTTTGGCGAGCAACCGGCTGATGAGGTCTTTGTATTCATCGCTGACGGCTGGGTCGGACTCGTCCGCCGGGAACTCGACTTCCTCGGTGGTGTCGAGGATGTTCTCGAGCGTCTGCGTTTGAGTACTGCCCTTGAACGGCGTCTTGCCGTAGACCATCTCGTACAGGAAAATGCCGAACGCCCACCAGTCCACTGAACCCCCGTATCCCCCCTCCGCGATGATTTCTGGCGCCACGTACTCGTGTGTGCCGACGAACGAGCGTCGCTTCACGCTATGTTCGAGGTGCGACTCCGTGTCCACCACGGGGAATAGCGATGCGGGGATGCACAATCGAGCACAGCACGATCGTCGGCGCACAACTTCACCCGACGAAGAGGAGGCGTAGGCTTTCATCATCGACCGGCGGCGGTCCACGAGCTGAAACCGGCGCGCATTGTTTCGCTTCGTGGGGGATCCCGCCGCGTCCGACGCTGAAGCTGGCGGCTTTGTGCTGCTAGAGGAGGTATCTGCTACGAGGGCGACACGAAGCGGCATCGGAGGCTTGACTTGGTGCGCTAAGTCGAAGTCGGACAGCAAGATGTGACCGGACTCGTGCACGAGGATGTTCTCCGGCTTGAGATCGCGGTAGATGATACCCATTAGGTGCAAGTACTCAAGCGCAAGGAGCACCTCGGCCGCGTAGAAGCGCGCCTGCGCCTCCGGCAGCCGGTGTTTGTCCTGCCGCTTGAGGAAGGAGAAGAACTCGCCGCCGGCGCAGTACTGCATGATGAGGTAGTAGTACTCGGGCGTCTGGAAGGTGAAGTGCAGCGACACGATGAACGGGTGGCGCACCACCGAGAGGATCTGCTTCTCCGCCAGGATGCGCTGCTCGCGGTTCTTCTTGGCCAGCTCACTCTTCTTGACGACCTTCATGGCGTAGAAGCCCTCCTTTTCGAACCCCTGCCATCGTTTGCCACGCGTTAGCGACGCGCGATTCCCTTCAAGCGGTCCAAGACACGACGTACAATGCTTCGGACCAGGTAGACGCGGCCAGTGGACCCGACGCCGAGCACTCGGATCTTCTCAAAGCTGTGCGGTCCAACGGAGGGTGAGCGGTGGGCTGAGACCACCGACTTGTGCGCATCGACTGCAGTTTCATTGACTGCTGAGGCACCAATGGTCGCTCCAGCAGCAGCATTTTCGCCCGAAGATTTCACCGGCGCCATCGTCTGCTTGGGTGATGAAGAGAACGCCTTCAGTGTGGTGTCATCAGTGAGTTCGGCCGCTCTGTCCTCGGTCGCCATCGCCGTTGTCGCGGCCTCGAAAGGCATGTTGACCGTTGTCGAGCTCCGAAGTGCTCTTCTCAACGCTTCCTCGCGTTCTGAAGGCTCTTTGAATGGACGAAGGCTCTTCGAACAACGAGCTGCGCAGCAAACATGCGACAGTGTGGGATCCACGGGTCTGATACCGCCATCCACTCTCGTCTTGGTGGTCTGTCCGATATTTATACATCGAAGTCGTTGACCTGCTGTGTGCTGGTGCTATGAATAGTACGCGGACAATGTTCGACACATGTGATGCAGTGCCGCCAACCTCCAAGCCACCAAGTCGACGCGCATGCGCTGGTGTCGGCGAGACAGTCAACAAGGAGGGCGGAGAAGGTCGCATGGCGTTGGATCTCGACAGAGCGATGGATTCACCCGTTTACTGCATCCTTCAGTGCTTCTCCTGCTCCTCCTGGCGCTTCTTTCGGTCGCGCTTGATGTCACGAATGACGCCGTTGCGCATGGCCTGCGGTCCGTCCATGTCGGAGACCCACGTGAGTCTCTCGCTATCGAAGATGGCCACGAAAGCCCCACCGAGCCACGCACCTCCTTGTCCACGACCTGCTGGTGGTGCGCGTAGTAGATGGCGTAGCCCGAGGCCGCGGTCACGGTCGCCAGCACGAGCGCGGGCGCCTTGGCCATGACTCTGGCGCGCAGCGACGGCATCTCCGACTTGTTGTGCTTGTTTCTCGCGACGTAGGGCACTTGAGACGCTCGCTCTTCCTGGGAATGGATGCCGGCGGTGCGGGCCACCCACCCAACAACACGGAGAGGCGAGGAACGCGGCGGTCAGGCGCGAGCGTCGACGTGAAGGGCGAGCTGGGTCGTCTATGGCGCCGGTCGTCGTCAACTGCCGAGTATCAGAGCCATGCCCGCCGCAGGTTCCTGAGCTCTTGGCCGAACCGCATCAACTCAATAAAGTACGAATACCTTGATTGTCAATGACCTCAGCCAATCAGAACGCGACATTCGTTGTTGAAGATGTTTATTTTGTCCAATGAGTGATGCGCATTCGGTCGAAAATAGACCTCGAAGCGGCGTGAGAGGTGGGTGGGAAGATGTCCATGTGCTGATCGCGTCCGGGGGTCATCGCGTGACTGGCAAAGCGCCAGGGGGAGTAGCCGCCATGTACATTGGTCCGTGGCAGGAGTACCGACTGGCCAAGCTCCAGGATGACGCCATCCAGCGACTGCGGCGCGAGTGGGAGGACCAGCTGCGCGGGGAACTACCCGAGGGCGACGACGCCAGGCACGTCCGCTCGCCTGTTGACGCGCGGTGCATTCGACCAGTCGAGTGCTGACACGCTGTGTCTTTATGCTAGAGCAGACTCCGCGAGCTGATGCAGCCGCTGGTTGACAAGTTGCCGGCCCTGCTGCTCTCTGCGAAGCCGTCAACGAGGGCCAAGCGGCGAGAGGCCGCGGCGAGTGACCGCAGTAGCGCTCGACCGGGGTCAGCGGCGTCAACGGAATCGCACAGAACACACTCCCGACGTTTGGAGCGGTCGGACAGACAGGTAGAGAGTGGCAGCGGCATCGGCAGCGCCAAAGCCACCAAGCCCAGCAGCAATCAAGAGACCCACGATACCGCGGCAGCTGGAGGAGACAAGCCCCCGCTGGCCCCACGCGCAAAGCCAGCGCGAAGGAAGCCGAAGAAGCCGAGCGCAGCGCCACTAACCGCGCTGGAGCAGGTTCAGAAGCGCAAGCGGATGTTCGCAACGTGGATCAAGCACGCGTCTAGCAGCAACGACGGCAGCAACAATACCACACCCGACTCGAGCGCACGAGAAGAAGAGTCGTCTGTTCCTGACAGCCGACCAGCAGATGATAACGCAGAGCATGGAGTTCAACTACCGCCACTATCCCCATTCCAGCCACCTTCGGACGCATCGAGATCTCTTCAGGCAAGTCGCGGAAGCGCACCTGGACGGCCTTCACAGACCCGACTCCCTCCGATCCCTCACGCGTCCAGAGCCACCCCATCTGCAGGATGGGATCTCGTGTACGAGTCGATCGTGGCTGGTGGCACCTCTTCTTCCGCTTCTCCTTCGCCAGATCCTTCGAGTCCACACACCCCAGCAACGACACCTATCGAGACGGCAGCGTGCGATCTGGACGACTCGCTCGACGAAGACGAAGTCAACAGCTTCCTCAACTGGACCGACACGTTGGCGTGCCCCAACGACGTCGACCTCGACGACAGCTCCTTGCTCGACGAGTAGCGCTCGACTTGTGCGTCTTGCTTCTTCACTCGAGGTGACGGTCCGGCACTGAAGGCACTTTGGACCGAGACACAGACTCACGACCGAACGCGAATCTAGTGTCGCCCGTGTCATGACGACCGCGGTGTCTTCCGCGGCCGGTCGCTGGTCCCGGTCGCGTCGTCGACGGTGTTGCGCTTGGTTCCTGCTGCAGCAGCCTAAGCAGTGGCCGTTGTAAGCGCCTCGTCCATGCCTCCGAGCCCGTTCACCCCAAGCAGAGTCTTCGACAGCGAACTACCTGGCGGTCGGTGCGCTGGTAAAGCGCCTTCATGACTACGTGGGTCGGCGCCTGCTCCACCACTACCTCCACATGCACACAGTGCTGGGTCAACCGTTGCTTCACGTCGCCGTCGCTAATGGATTGAACCGCACCTTGGTCAGGCGGTGGCCGGGTTTCATGCGTCGCGTAGTAGTTCTGCGGCGGCCGAATCTGCAGTGAACCGACAGTCGTTAGGCCTCCGTCACTGTGTTCATCCAGCAGCAGCAGCAGCAGCAGCAGCAGCAGCAGCAGACGCTGTGCGAGCTGCGGTGTGGGCCCCACGAGAGGCCAGCGCGTCGTACCAGCTTGTTCCCGGGCTGCGCATGGAACCGCGACAAGTTCCCGGCGTCCCGCGACGGCCAGAGCATGAGTGGGTCGCCACGACTGCTAACAGACCTGCCTGTGTCTGTCTCCACCAACTCGCGCGAGCTCTTGGGCAGCGACGCGGCCGCCTGGGCCCATGGAGGCGAGCCGTCCGCCTGCGCCGCGCTCATCTTCTGCCTCGAGAATGGAAACTGGTGGGCCAAATGAACCTTTCTAATTTGATAAATGTGTTACCTGAACTGCGTCTGAGCCTATTCTGTTTTCTGTTCAGATAGTGATTCTTACAAAATAATTGATGTTCTTCAGCTGCACCTGCTCTGCTCGAACTGCCCAGATGTTAATCCTTGACGCCACAATCCCAAACAAACCCGACTTGGACAAGATGATGACCATGGAGTCGCTGCCGGCGGCGCTGGCGCTGCTGTTTGCGCCGCCCATGGAAGCGCTCGCGCTCCCCCGCCTGCTGTACGGTCTTCTCCTCCGCTCCACGCAGTACCTCGTGCTTTCTCTCCGTCTGTATCGTCAAGAAACTGATCCAGCTTCCTCTTCCACCGCGCAGCACCGGCCAGCGCCTTGAAGACGACGTGCTCGGCGGACTCGCGCCGGTCACGGCCACGGTCGTCGCGACGATGCTGGGCTGCAACAGTCGCCTCCTCCATCACTTCCACCTCATGGACGGCCTCGCGGCGCTTGTAGGCGGCACGCTGGTGCTCCACGCCGTCGTAGTGCTCTTCGGTGCCCCCATTGCGCAGTACGAGCGCCGAGCCAAGCACTCGCCGTCGTGCTCAAGCTGATGCGACTTGTGTTGTCTTGCTATCGACCAGGCTGGTGCCGCACACGGCTCTTCTAGCAGTGATGATCGCGGCGCTGACGGCACTGCCCATGGGCTTGCGCTTCGGTGCGCGCGTCGACGACTGGATCCGCGTGCTGCTCCACATGCGGGTCCGAGACTCAGACGAGTGCTTCCTCGCGGGCTGTGTGATTGGCGCGCTGCTTGGCTCGTACGTCGGCGCGCTGCCCATTCCGTTGGACTGGGACCGGCCGTGGCAGGTACGAGTGCCTTCATCTCTCTCTATCGGTTGTCGTCATCTAATGGCTCGCTGCCGCTGCTCGGTGGAGAAGCAATGGCCGCTCACGTGCGTGTACGGCGCACTGGCTGGTCATTGCGTCGGTGGAGGCGTCGGGCTTCTTCTCGGCCGTAGTGCTCGTGGGTTCTCGAACGACAAGTCCGAGTGACTCAGCGATAGACAAGGGCAGCAGCAGGGAAGACAACACCTCCATCAACAACGACATGTGCATGTGCTCATACTGTCACGAGGCTTACGGCGCGACGGCGAGCGCGCTCGCGCGGAAAGCCGTGCTCTTGAGGTATGCGAGCAGCTTGGAGCGCGCGATGTCGCTCGAGTCGTCAAAGAGCAGGTGCAGGATCGCCTGCCGCTGCGCGGGGTCGGCGAGCGAAAGGAAGTCCAGCACATACGCGACCGCGCTCTCCTTGAGCGCTGGTCGCAGCGTGTGTAGACTCGAAATGTACCGCTGCAGAACCACCGACGCGTGCTCGTCGTTGTATCTGAGCAGCGCCACGAGCGCCTGGCACAGCGCACTCATGAGCGACTTGGTGAGAGAGCCCACGGGCAGCAGCTTGGACAGCGGTAGCGCGCATTGAAGCAGCACCGACACGGTCCGAGACTCTTGCTGACGGCTGCGGCTGCAAAGCTGGCTGACGCACTGGAGTGCGCTGTCGACCTCTCCCCAGCTAACGATTCCGTCTACGAACAGTTGCGCGACGTCATCTTGGTCGCTGAGGGTGGTCAAGCGTCCGATCAACCGTTCGATCGTCTGTTGTTGACTGGCACTCACGAGTTGCTGCTGCTTGTCCCGGGCGGTGTGCATTGCTGCCAGCGCGTCACGAAGGCTTGGCTCGCCGCCTTGCGACCTCGCTGAGATGATAACTTCTAGCGCGGCGACATCCGGGTGCGCGGCAGCATACATGTTGATGATCGTGCGCAGGACCGCTATGCGGTCAGCTGCGAACACCTGGGCACTGGCTTCGGCGTAGTCGGCATCAAGAGCGTCAAGGATGGCGTCCCAAATGCGCGCGATGAGCGGGTAGAAGTCGGTCGCGTGGTGGTCGGCAATAACGTCCAGCAGCTGGAACATGAAATCACAGAACGCCGGGAACGCCTGCATGTGCGCTCGCAAACTCGGTCGTAGGATCTCCATCGCCTCCAGGATCTTCAGCACGCCAGAGACAACACAAGAAGCAGTCAGATGTGAACCCAGGCCACCAAGAGCAGCTGCCACGACGCATTCAAGACGTACGTTTTGAAACAGCGCCGCGTTGAGGTAGATGCGGGTGAGCGAGATGGTACCCAACAGCTCCATAAACCTCTTTGGGAACCGCGACAGCACAAGCAACGGGTATCGCCGCGCGATCTCACGGAACCGCTCCATCGCGTCGCTGCCGTCCACCACCAGGTTGTTCAGTGACTCGTCCACGTACGCCACGAGTTTGTCGTTGCTCGGTGAATGCTGGGGCAGTGCAGCTCCTTCCAGGCCCCACAGATCACTGTCGATTGAGGCAGCAAGTACCGAGCCAGCAGCCGTCAAGTCCTCCAACCTGATAAGCGACTCCCACCCAGGATATAACGCGTCCAGCTGCATCGCAGCTTGCTTGGGGCTCTGGAAATATAGAGCCTAGCGAAGTTAAGAGAGGACGGCACGTTAGCCCATCAGCCATAAAATCACAAGACCACGAGATGGCGCTCACCCCGATCATCTTCCGCCGAATATTGTCGTGAACCCGCAGTGTGTCTTTGTGGAACTTGGTGAGATGCGGCATGGAGCCCACGACCGCGTCGATGACATCAACAAGGACTGACGAGTCCTGGCAGTCCCCTACGATTAACCACAGCAGCGTCGACTGGGTCAAAGTGACGGCTCGTTCGTTGGCATCCATGTCGTCAAGCCCTTCAGCCACGGCACCACGGAGCACCCCGATGTCCTTCAGCAGAACAACGATGCCGCGAATCGTAACCGCATCCATCGTCAGTGGCTTGCTCGCATTGTTCCAGCGCGTAAGTGCGTGTGCAACAAACTCTGCAAGTCGCTCCAGTGCGACCGCAACGTGACGCGAGAGATCAGGATCGCCATGCGTCAGTGACGGCAATCGTCGGGCAGAGCCGACTTGCACGACGTGCTGGATGAAGACGACCGTGTCCGAGTACGACAGGGATGCTTCCACATTGCGGAGGATTTGCTGGACGATCTCACAGCACTCCAGTCGGTGTGAAGGGCGGGAGCACCGGCAGATGTGGTCCAGGATGTCATGAAGCCCACGAGCGAGCTCCACTACACGCTCGCGTGTGAAGCATGACGCGCTAATGTAGTGCAGCAACGACACGCGAAGCTGCCACGCCTCTGACGCTGCGTCGCCACTCCCGCCCGCTTCGTCCTCGCATCCACCAGAAAGTGCGTCGATGAGTCTCGAGACGACGCTGTCTTTCATGTTGGGTGAATTTGACGCGGGAGTAGAAGGAGAAGGTGCCATCTTCCGGAGACGTAGATAGTTGGCTTCAAAATAGGCCGTCTCATCCGCAGTGGATTGCACCCCAGCCTCTGTCGACGACACCTTGGTCTTCTTTGCACTCGAGAATACCTTGACCAACGGTTTGGATGAGTAGAATGAGGTTCGCTTGAGCTTCTCTTCTTGCGGCGCAACGCGGGGACCGGCGTTCGAAACTGCAAAGCTCGCAAACCCTTCCGAAAGCAGATCTTCCTCTTCTCGGTCATCGTCGTCCTCCTTGTCTTGATCAACATCCATTTCAGAATCAGACTTGGAAGCCGACGAGACTTTGCGCAGCCACCTCTCCAGAGCCAAGAGTCTCTCCATCGTGGACGGCATAAACCGTGCATGCTGGCTCGTCGAGCTTGCTGGGTCACACTTGTAGACAGCAAGCGCCGCTAGTACTTGGCTCGCGGCGTCCTCTACCGAGGCGTCCTTGGTCGCTGTCTGCAAGCCTGCTGTCACTTTCGCCTCATTGGCCTGCAGGGTTTCCAGCAAAGTCTGAACGACCACCGCGAAGCAAGACTCTTGAAGGGCCGAGAGCTGCAACAACTCCCACACTGCATCACACGTCATGGCACGGACAGCAGTTCGGCATAAGTACGGGTCGGACGACGACGCCGCCAGCTTCGCAAGCAGATGGTCTGGATACAGCCGCGCGTCTTTCGTCGCGATCAGCCCCGTGCTGGAAAGGATCGCTGTCCCCGTCATCGCTTTCGGAAACAAGCTCTGAGCTAGCTTGCGGTAGCTTGGATCCGAACTCCTTGCGCTCGTCGTCTTTGCGTCCCGGGTAGACCCGTCGTCTCGCGCGTGCGGGGAGCACAGAGCGAGGATCGCACCGTGAATCACCGAAAGTGGCAACTTGATCTCGCGAATCGCATTGGACGTGTCTGCGACGTAAAACACCTTGCAGTCCGAGAAGCTGATGCCCACGCTCGCCTTCAGCTGGGGAGGCGACGTGAGCTGGAGTTCGATCACTTTCCACATGGCGTCGGCGATGGTGGAGAACACGCGCCGATCCCGCAAGAGCAGCTTCCCAACGAATTCACGCCCAGAAAGCAGCCGGCCGTAGGCGCCTGCAAGCATGAGCGACTTCTCGATCGCGCTCTTGCTCGGCTTCGGTGCGAGTCCATTCGCGTCCTTCTTGCTTGTGTCGTCTGAGTTCATCGCGTCGTCATTCCAAAATTCGTAAAGCGCCTTGATGCATGATCGCAAGGCAGGAATGGACGACTCGCGTTCCAGAAGGCCTTCTAGCGATGTGAAGATCTTGGGGCGGACCCGCGAGTAGCACGGGAACTTGACAAGGTCTGAGATCCACCCGAACGACATTGATGCAAACCCGACACCCCCAAGCATCGAGTCAAACGCCGTGATCTCGTCTTCGATTGACTCGAGGTCGCTTGTGAGCGGCGTCGACATGCTCTCCGTCTCGGCATTTGACCCACTCGCGCTCCCGTTCGGATTGCTGCTGGTCAACAAGTGCAGCACTTGCGACGCGACGTGTCGAGCAGGAAGATCGGGCGAGCTCAGGCACTCGAGATAATACAGCACGACGCTCGTTGCGATCTCAATCTGCGATTCTTCGACGTCCGCCAAGTACTCGCGAAGCTTCATCAGCAACCGCGGGATAATAGACCGCAGGTTCGACTTGTTGAAGGCCGCTTTGCCCTGATCCGAGGTGCCAACTGCACCGGGCAGGCTTGCATTCCGCCCGCGCAGCGCAAGCAGCAGTAGCTTACAAAGGCAGCCATGCGGGAGGTACTGCACCGTCTCGAAGTCTTCGCACACAATGTCCGCGATCCACCACGCGCTGTCGGCAGACGAAGATGCTCCACTTCCTACCGCGACATCGCTTGCCGACACCATCTCCATGAGAAAGTCGGGGTCGCGGGACTGGCGCAGGCGAGCTCCGAGCTTGAATTTACGATCAAGTGTGTGGAGATGCTCCAAGATCGCGGGAGGAGGCTGACGAGCGATTCCGTCCAGCTCGAATATCATCAATGGATCTTCAGCGGCAGCGGATTCTTGGACGACTCGGGACACTTGCTCTTCGTAGTCCATCAGCTGCTGGTTCGCAATGACAGCGCTGGGGAATCGGGCTTGATGCTTCCCGAGCAGGAATGGGTCCGCGTAGTTGGTCGCGGGGAAGGCAAAGCGACCGGTGATCACCATTTGCATGAGGCCACGCAACGTTGGCACCTCTTGCCACAAGAAGCGGCCCACCGTCCCGGGGTTGAAGCACCCGACGATCTGCGCGTCGACAGCAGCGAAGGGTCAGTGCGAGTTTACGAATATAAGGCCACAACTATGTAAATCGTACCAGGAGAATGGAGCAGCACACCCAGAAGCGACTGGAGTGGCAAAACTCGTGCTCTGCCTTCTCGCCGTGACTATCCCACTGAAGAGAAATCAATGCCAAGTTCAGTCGGTAAACCACCAGGCCGCAAACGGAAGCAAGATAGCCGTACCATAGCAAGTTTGAGCAATTCCGCCACAAACGCGCTGTTGTTGACCCGGATGCCAGCGACACCTCCGTTCTGCGCATACTCCTTCAAGTCGCTCTCGTGGCTTCGCCATAGCTGCTCTCTGCTTGAATGGCCTTCAGCCGCCCGAAACACCATCGACTCGAGCGTACGGAGTGCCTCCATGCGGTCAACTGACCGGCACGAATTGAACAGCGTACCGAGAAGATACAGCGAGTCCTCGTGCATCGGAATGTCTTCTTTCGTCGACATGAAGCACGTGCGATCATGCTCTGTTGGCTGCACATCCGATGGGATCTCGAGGAACAGCAATTTCTTGACGATGGCTTCGTACAGCATTTTCTCGAATGGCGAGTCACCACTCAAGTCGAAATGACGAAGGATGCTGGAGCAGCACAAAATGGCTTCACGCTGCACGTACGCGAGGGCTTGTTGTAACTCTTCTTTCGCCTTCACCGCGATACTGAGAGACTTGCTGGTGGCGTCTGATGCTTGCAGGGGAGGAGTCGCTGTTCCAGGAGTGCTGCTAGCAGAGCCAGGAGCGGAGCCTGGACCAGCAGCGTTTGCCCCAGTGTTGCCCACGCTAACTCCGATAGACAGAGAGCCAGCTTGCGGATTGCCGATTCCAGAAGCTGCACCCTGCTTCCCGAGATTCGGTTTGCCCTTACCACCAGGGCCGCTGCCAACCGGAGTAATCTTGCCATCACGAACACCTCCAAGTTTGTGGTGCCCCCTGGAGATGCCAATCGACTGGCTGTTACGACGAGGGATCGGTTGAGCCCCGGTGTGCTTTCCGCCCCCTCCTAGCCCACCAGTGCCCGTGGCTTGGCGGCTAGCTACGTTACTTTGCTGGATTTGGAGGTTCTTCACAGCAGCACCGCGAGTCAACAAGACAAGCCAGACGATGCCTGATACGAGGCCCATGTAGTCGATCAAGCGCGCATCACCAGTGAGCGCGTCCCAGTGGCCTTCGTTGTCGAGGATGCCGACACAAAGAGTCTTCACATCCACCTGGTCGAACGTCAGCTGCTTCAGCACCTTCCTCACGATTGTCTTGAGCACAGGAGCCACATCAGATACACTCGCGAGCTCCCGAACAACTCGGGCAAGTTCACGACTTGCTGTCACTCCCGGGTGAGAGGTGTTGCCTCGGTAAAAAGCCTCGTCCGTCGGCACTGTTGCGCTTCCTCCAGAAGCTCGAGCCGCTCGGAAGATATGCTGAACCATCTTGATGTTGTCGACGTCTTTGCCCATGTTGTTCGGCCGCTCACGAGCAATAAACACGCCGAGTGCTTGCTTCAAATACGTTTGGTTACTGCGCACGAGCTGGGTGACGGCCTCCACCTTCGTTTGGAACATTGTCGATTTGAGCTTCATCTTGAGCAGCAAGTCCACCGTCCGCTGATCGTCGGCGTCATTCGACGAGCACGCCTACACGATTTCCAGCCAAGTTAGCGTCGTTGCGATCGAAGGCGAGGAGAAGACTATAAACTTACCACTGCAATCTTGCTGAGCAGCTCGCGACTTGCCGGCTTGACGGACGGGTTTTGCAGCCAAGTATCCATGTTCTCGGCCGCAAGCACGCGGGCTTTGGACAGACTCACAAAGTCTGCAAGGGTGAGAATCACGTTGCGCACCGCGTTGCCGCCTGGACCGCCACTTCCGCCCTTTTCCTTCTCTAGCTCAGCTAGACGCGCGCGGATGTGGTTGATGATCAAGTCTCGCATATCTTCGCGCATCTTGGTGTTGTGAAAGCGTTGGCGCACGAGAGGCGTGCTCTGCTGCGTGCGCGATGGCTCGTCTGTCTCGACGATGGTCTTCACGTTGCGCACAAACAACTGGCTCAGCTCGTGGTCGACCCAGTACCTCGAATACAGCGAGTCATCGAGGAACACTTTGACGCTGTCTTCCGGCCATTCGTCCATTCCCTTCAAATGATTCACAGCAGTGACAATAGCACGTTAGCCAATGCTACAAAGACGCACAAACCTCTCAACCCAGAAGAGTTCCACCTTTAGAACCTGCAGCAGGATGTTTGTAACCAGGACTGGCAGCGAGATCTCGGTGAGTTCTGCAGGTGTTTGGCCAGCTGAAGACCCTCCGCTGCTGCCCAATGATGACGAGCTCGGTCTAGTCGGGTGGATCGCGTCCACGGGTCCGCTCTGATCTTTTTGCCCGACGTAGTGCTTCGATCGCAGAAGTCGGAGGAGGTACTTGAGGATCAACGGTGCGGCAAAGCGCTGCACACAACAACCCAAAAGGGGAAGAAGAAGCGTATCAGCAGAAAGTTACCTCGTCCCGTGCAGTTAGAAGTGGGCACTGTACCTCCGGCTGCTGCTTTACCGCGGCAAGAACGCCAACGCAAAGCAAGCGACTGGGTGTCTTTCGCTCCTTTGTCAGGCGGCCAAGCATGTCCGTCAACACCTGCTCGAGCACATTTGTTTCAGTAAAGATACCGTTTGTGATCAGCCCAACCGTGTGATATCACTTGGTATGCAGCACACGTACTTCGAGCAGCTTTTGCTCGGTTGACGCCTGACCCAAGCGCTCGCGGACGTCTTGATCCGGAACGCCTTCTGTAGACTCGACGCTCCCGGTCTCTTCAACCTCCTCCGGGTCGTTCATGATCGTGTCCAGCGCGAATGCTGGTGTAGCCAGGCATGAGTACCACTCGTTAGTTGTGAACGACCTCTGCGGTCCAGCAACCCCGTCTCGTACCTTTACGCCTCACCGGAGAGGCGCTGGGCGTGGCAGTCGCGGAGCTCGGCTCGCTCCTCGCGCTTGCCACCGACTCGGCGCCGCTTCCCGGCTCATTTGATCGAGGTGGAGGCACCTTCTCCTCTACTTTGCTCTCTGTCTCCGGCAGCGGCGGCGGCGGTGGGTCCTGCGGCGGCGGCGTGGACGGCGCCTCCGGCTCGTTCACGTCCTCCTCGTCCTCCTCGTTCTCTTCCTCCTTTTCCTCAGCAACCGCCTCTTCTTCGTTGTTGGTTTCCTGCATCTCGGCGTCCTCTTCTGCGTCCTCATCCGAGTCGACGATCGGCCGCTTCTGCTTCTTGGTCGGCGGTGCGCGCGTGGATCCTCGCAGCTGCGGCTTCTGGCGCGTCGACGCGCGTGTGCGCTTGACGCGCTCGCTCATGTCAGCTTCCTCCTCGTCGTCCTCGTCCTCTTCGTCGTCGTCTTCGTCGTCGTCTTCCTCGTCTTCCTCCTCCTCTTCTTCTTCGTCCTCCTCTTCGTCCTCGTCGTCGTCCTCCTCGCCGTCGTCGTCCTCGCTCGCCTTCTGCTTCCGCGCCGCCGTTCGTCGCAGATTCCTCGCGGGTTGCCGCTTGCGTCCCGCACGCTCCTCCTGCTGCTTCTTGGCCTGCGCGCGCGTGAGCTTCTTGGGCGTCGACTCCTCCTCCTCTTCTTCCTCTTCGTCGTCCTCATCCTCTTCGCCCTCGTCTCCCTCCGCCGCCGCCTCCGCCTCGCTGCCCGCCTCCTCCTTATCCTCTTCCGAGTCGTCTTCATCCTGCACCACGTTCTTGCGCCGCAGCACGCGCCGCGCCGCCCCGCGCGCCGCCACACGCCCGCGCTTCATCCTGCCTGCCCCTTCCGGTGCCTTTCCTGAGGTTGCGACCGACAAAAATGCAAGGCGCCACAAGAACTTGACACAATTCGCTTTTCGGAAGCAAACTGCAAGTATTGACAACGTTCCATTTACACTGAATTGCATCAATTACACTAATTGATGCAATTATTGATGGATTGTGGTGGACAGACCTTATTTTTCCAAAAGTCCTTATCCGGATGGCTACATTTTCAGTGTTTCGCTAGTCGCCTTTGCTCCACCCGCGCTCGAGAATGTGCCGTCCAGAGACGCCCCGCTCCAGCTTGGTCAGCCTCGTGTTGGACGCGGCGGTTGATGCGCTAGTATGTGAGAGTCGCCCTTTACGAGCCTGGAGCGTTTGCTTGCCCTCCGCCTCCGTCGTTCGGCCTGCGACACCATGCCGATGGTCGTCATGCGCGCTGGAGGCTCGCCGTTCCTTTGGGGGACCTCGAGAAGACTCTGTCTGCTGCAG
This sequence comes from Phytopythium aichiense, assembly GCA_023338125.1. Lineage (NCBI taxonomy): Eukaryota > Oomycota > Peronosporomycetes > Pythiales > Pythiaceae > Phytopythium > Phytopythium aichiense. The sequence continues at coordinate 15,380 of JAADYH010000139.1, forward strand.
CTGAGCCTGTGTCCGCACGAGTGGCTCACGAGGTAGCGGTGCCATCAGCGCGATCTGAGACTTGACGGAGGACGGGAGCGCCTGCGCCGGGTCCGCCAGCGGCAGCTCGCGGCACTCCAAAGCCGGCGGGTCCTTGGGCGTCGGCTGCGCACTCGACGTCCATTTGCGCGCGGGCACCGTGTACGTGGCCTTGAGCTCCAGGTTCTTCTTGAGAGACGTGGTGGATGACGGACTCTTCATCAGGCACGTCAGCAGCTCTGGTAACGGCAGTGGTTGTCCGTCCCCTCGGGCGTAGAAGCAGTCGGTGGGGGTCGAGTCGGCGTCTGGGGGCTTCTCCTGTTGCTGTCCATTAGGCCGCCGGTGGTGCCCGTGGTGGCGCTCCGATAGTTTCATGAGCGTGCTGATGACGTTCATCTCGGGCTGGCCGGATGCCGACGTATCTTCGTCGTACTGTGCGGTGCAGAGGTTCGAGATGATGTCGAAGCAGTGCGCCTGGAGCTCGCTGCTGGTCGCGCTGTGCTCCGCAATCGCCACGACGCAAGGCAGCACACCCCCATCCGCGAGCTGCTGTAAGTGCCGCGCGCTTTTGGACAGCAGGCTCAGCGTTGCTAATAGGTTCTGGGTGGACACAAGGTCGATCTCGGGACACGAGAGCATTACCACCATCGCCTGGGCGATGCCCGCGTTCAGTAGGCGCGTTTGGTTTCCAGGCGCGCAACAGAGCTTGCGGTACACGGCGGAGAAGAGCGGCATGTGCAACGGCTGGAAATGCGGCGTGTAGATGAAGTCAACCAGCACCTTGTGTGCCTCATCATCGAGCAGCCTGGTCGAGTTGACTTTCCCGGCGGCAATGTTGCACAGCGCAACGGCACTCGTTTCTTTCAGGCCGTCGTGCGAGGAGAAGTAGAGGTCGTGAAGCAGCGTGGGAGCTCGGAATTGGACGAGCTCGACTAGAACAGCATCGCGGCGCGTCGTGTCAGGGGCCGCTGCACTGCAACTCAAGTTGTGGAGGATGAGGCAGCAGAGCCTCTCCGCTGCGCTCTTCTGCGATGGTTGCGCTGTGAGCGATGCAGGCAACAGCGGCGTAGATCCTTCTACTGTACCGTGTGCCTTGTCTTCCGTCTTGCTGAGGTTGGCCACGATTCGGGAGTCCCGCCGAGCAAGTGTGAAGCTGGCACTTGTCGGGACCTGTTGACGAAGAAAGAGCATGATGTCCGTCTGGACGAGATGGTGGAGCAGCGCCAGCTCGCACGAGAGGTTGTACACCACCGACAGGCAAAGTGTGACGATGTCGGTGTTGTGCTGGTGGCGGTGCAGCACCTGCACGAGAATACGCAGCACGTGCGGAGCGTCCAGCTCCTTGGCGTCGATCGCTGGGCTGCACGTGAGGTCGTGGACCGTGAGGATGCAGTTGCGCACCAGCTCTTCCTCTTTCATCACAACGATTTGCTCCATCCAGCGGAACACGCGGTTGCGAAGGTGCTCTACCGAGATGATGTCGTTGCTGATGCTCGTGGTGCGCAACAAGACCATGGCCGCCAGCTGCCGGACCTCGTCCGAGCTCTCGGTCGCGTCAAAGTGCGCGTTCAAGTGCCGTTCAATGTCTTCGCTAAGAAACGCCTGGCAGATCTTCTCGTTCGCGACAAGGTTGGCGATGGTTTTGATGACTATGAGCACCGTCGGGCCCGAAAGTCCCTGGTACAGCAAGTGCGTGAGCGCTCTTGGGGCACCAGCGTCAAGGAACTTGGGCACCATTGTCCCCACGGACGACAGGTTGCACAGACAAATCGCGCATGCAGCGTATGTGTCCATCTCGTTGGCAGGATATGACACCAGACACAGCGATGACAGAGCCCAGATGACTCCGTTGTCGATTAGCGACCGTAGACATGACTTGGCGACGAGGCAGTTGGCGAGGATCTTGACACACAGCGACTTGATGCTTGTTCGGTCCGTCTTGACGAGTGCGAGCACCATGGCACCCTGGATCGCGCCTTGCTCGATCAGGCGGTTTTCAAGCCCGAGGTACGTCGAAAGTCTGCAAAGTGCCTGCATACACAGCTCCTGGACAGCATACAAGTCCGACGTTGGCGGCATCTTCGTCGATTGGGTGGGGGAAGAGGGCTCTGCGATCGAGTTAGGACTTCGCGTGCGAGCAAGGTGGATAATATCTTCAATTCCGCGCTCCTTTGCGAGCTGATCGCTCCCTTCTTGCGTCGCCGTCAAGCAGTACAAGACGAAGGCGCAGTTGGTGAGCACGATACCGTCGTCGTCGCTGACGCGGTGCATTCGCTTGAGAAAGCGGAAGATGGAGCCACTGCGAACAAGCATCGCGCGGTTCTTCGAGTGGTTGGCGAGGTGTGCAAGCAGTGTCACGGCGCTCCGGAGCATGATCGGGTCCGTCACGACCTCGCCCTTGCGCGTTAAGCCCATGCTGGTCTCCTGACCGTCGCTCAACAGCGCGACAACCAGCTGTGCGATCTCTTCGCCTCCGTGCGGGAACTGGTTCCCGCCAAATTGAGCCATGAGAAACAGCGCGTTCAAGGCGAAAGTCCTGCAACTTGGGAACCGATGGATCAGCTGGATCAGCACTGGCAAGAACCCATGCTCCAGCAGCAGCGGCGCACATTGTGGTACTGTTGCCAGACGGTACACGATCGACGACACCAGATCGGCTAGTGTGGCTTTCTTGGGGGAGGAAGCGACGCGCAACACCGTTTGCAGGAGCGATGGCGAGCCACCAATGAGTTCCAGCGCGTCGTCGCAACACGAAATGTTGTACAATGCGGTCACAGCAAACTCGCACTGCTCCTCTTCGGTTGCCAGCGTCAGCAACTGCTCGGTGATCTCAGGGATATCCTGCACGATCTCGTCCGCTGAGCTGGAGATGATGGGACAGAGCGCGGAGATGGCACAGGATTTCAGCGTGATATCGTTTGCTCTGCTCATGGCAAGTAGCACTGGGATGGCGCCTTCCGCTATCAGCTCGTGGTGTGTCAACACGCTCTCGCACAGGTTGCGTAAGAGGTAGGCGTGGAAATGCAGCAGTCGGTGGCGTAGCACCCGATCGCTGTTCACTTCTGTCTCGGGGGCTTTGTCTATGTGAACAACTTGGTTTAGGAGAAGACGTTGCCCGCTTTGAATTATAGCAGCAGCGGGCACCCAGGTGCACAATTTGATCCGGCTGCCTTCATCAAGCGACAGCAGCAGCAGAATCATGACGGCAAGCTCATGATTCGTGTCATCAGGGCACATCAATGCCGCCTTGAGTAGTTTGCAGAACTGTTGAGACAGCAATTGGACGCGATTGACACGACTCCCGCACAGCAGCACAAACGAACGCAGTGCCCACACCTGGACGGATGGAGGCACCAACGGGATTTGCAGTATCATGAACCGCGGGATGCTTTCGTTCAGCAGCGCAGTGTGGTATGCTGGTAGCAGCGATACATTGTAAATCGCTTTGAGCAGGTGCTCGACGCTGGGCAATGTGGTGGCTGCATCCGCTTGCGCACCAATCTTTTGCTTGCTGAGGCTCGCTAAAAGCTGCGATAAGGAGTCACCGAAGTGTTTGAGTTGTTTCGCCCCGACAGAGAGATTGAACGCGGCGACGGAGCAGATTCGCTTCGTCTCGGATCCCGAAGACGAGTGCAAGCGTGTTAGTGTTCGGTCGACGCCCTCGAAGAAAAGCGTCTCGGTTGACCCAGGCTCTTCCGCGAGGCGACACAGCATCGCAGCGAGGTCCTCCCGCGATTCCGGTGGAGCGACGCGGGCCAGAGGCTTGATGGATGTCACGACACCTTGCGCCACCATGAGTTTCCGAGCTGACGCATCAGTGGAGAGGATGTACAGTGCTCGACAGCAGTGCGTCAGCGTCACGGCGTCCGAACTGCTGCTTATCAGATTCAGTATCGACTGGATGATCCCATGCTCGAGCAGCGTGGCGATTCCTTTGTCATCCGTGTCGACGAAGTCTTCGCTCAGCGTGGATGGGTCGTTGAGATCGATTGCTCCGCCTACACGAGTGCCACTCACGTTCATTCGAGACAGCAGCATGTCTGCAAATGCCTTGGCACACCGCCGCTTCCGCTGAATATGCACCTGCTCGTCAATAGCAACCCCGTTCGTCGAACTCCTGTCTGCCTGATTCAACTGCGAGCCATCAAGTTGCTCGTTCGGATGTGGCGGCTGTCTGTTGCCGTGCGACTTCCGACGATTACTTGGGCTGCTTAGCGCTGAGTTGTGGTCTGGCGAGTGCGAATCTGAGCGTTGGTTGTGGCTTTTATGATCAAGCCCGGAGGTAGTCTTCCGAGCCACGATCTGCGTGGAATGATCGCTGATAGAACCAAGGTCAAGGCGTGCGTCCAACACTGACGACCTTCGTTTAGCCGCCACAGCCACCTCGGAGTTTCGTGATGGATCGCCGTCATTGTGACCCGGCACTTCATGAGTGGCAGTAAGGGATTTCTTGACAGCCAAGCTGAACTCACTCCCGCTTCGCTGGAGAGCCTGGTGGACACGACTGTGCACGGCAGCAGAGGCTGTCGCTGGACGCCGAAGAGGAGAACGGGAGAAATGTGTTGCCGTTTTGCTTGGCCGGCCAAGCGCTTGAACGGATGGCAGGCGTCGAATCAGCGCCGCGCGAGCAAAGACTGCGCGGTCCGCCTCGGCTTGTTGTTCGGGACTTATTTCTTTCACCACTGGGTTGACATGAACCAGCGCATATCGGCGACCTGGCGTCGCACTCGAGGAAGAGGCTGCCATGACGGTGGAGTCCACCCAGTTCTCCACTTCGGACGGCTCTTCACAGCGTCGGCATTGAAAACTGTGGGTTTTGAACGCGGGTGAGAGTTGGAGCAAACTCCGACGACCACAAGCGACCTGAAATCGAGCGGGAACCCTGGATTGAGGTCAGCTTCAGGCTATTCTTGACAGTGGCTTGTGGGTGTGGGCCGAGTCGATCTTCCCCAAAGAAGAACATGGCGCGCAAGGCATGATCCACAGCCTGTTATTTATAATCGAGCTTGGAACCAGAGATCATCTTGAAAACCTTCCAGTCAGTCGAGAACTGGGCTTGCAAGCTGCATCCGCTTCGTTGGTGATCGACCGCATGCTCTCGAGAGACTTCCCACCACCTCCACAGTCTGGCGAGTTCCTTCAAACAACTGAAGCCAGCCCTGACCATCAAAGATATGGAGATATGAGCGCGATGGAGCGGTTCTCCATCTTTATGCAGCAGCACCGATCGCAGCGCCCCCGCTTGTTCTCGACCGGTAGCATCGGCACCAACCGTGAGACCAAATCGCCTGCACCACGAGCGCTTGGGTCAGCCAATCGACAGAGTAGCTCACGATCGTTCTCGACCGTGCTGGCAACGGAGCAACGATCGAAGGCGCGACGAGAGAAGGCAGCTAAAGCGCGTGGAGAGAGCTCCGAGAACCCCGAGCCATTGTGGAACTCGTCGACTCTGCTGCCTCCAGCTCCAACCAAGCCCTTGCGTCATCAAATTCTTGACAAGACATTTCAGCCCCCAGCCCCTGCATACGTCGGCCAGACCGAAGCCAACGACCTGCTGAACCGGCTGGGGAAGACCACGGTCTCCTCTCGTCTCAAGGATACGCATCGCAGTGACCCATACCGACTGGGTGGGGCAACAAGCGACTTGGAAGACGCCGACAACCTGCCTGACACAGCACCGGACACCCGAGCGCGAGATGCGATCCAGACGTTGTTGTTCTACCGCCGAGAGGTCGAGAAGCGGCTCCAGCGTGATGCATGTGACCAGAAGAAATAGGCTGACAAAACAGACGAGCATAAAAGGAGAGCAGACTGCTTGCATTTGGGAAATCGAGCCAACATCTATCCAAGGATGTTTTGCTGGTCCTCATCCGACTCGTCGCTGCTACTTCCAGCGTGTTCATCGCCATCGTTGTCCACCTTGTCGTGACTGCCATCGATCGAACTTGCGTGCTTCTTATCGACACTGCCGCCGTCTTTGCTGCTGAACCGCTCGTCTTCCTCGCGAAGCAGGATGTCTTCCACCTGCCGAAGTGTGAGCACGTCGCCTGTCACGGCGTAGTGCTGCGCGACTACCTTCTGGGCTGCCGATGGGTATTCTCCGTCCGCATCGCCCTTGGTCATGCGCAGTAGCGCCTCAAAGTTCTCGAACAGCACGTTGCGTACGCTGCTCTGCACCACTTGAACCGCAAACACGCGCTCCTCTTTGCCGAATTGCCCGTGGATGGAGAACGACAGGTGGGCTTTCGCCTTCGCGTCTCGCCACGACTGTGACTGCGTGAAGCACTCCGCCTCGCTTCCTTTGAGGATGTGGGTGACGTCGCTGTCAGAACCGCGCCAGCAACAGCCACAGTTAGTGCATGGAGAGTTTACTACATTCGCTCTCGAGTTGAAGCAGAAACTCCGCCCTGATACGTACGCCCAAAACAAACCCTTGGCGGCATGCCGCTCCTTCTTGCTAACTTCCAGATAGAGTTTCCCGCTCAGGTCCATCCAGAGCACCTGCCTCTTGGCGCGCTTACCGGCCGAGTACCGCATCACCTACACACACAACAGAGCATCAGCGCTCTACTCATGCGTACTCGCAAATCCAACGGTGATGGTGGCCCACCTCGAAGCCAGTGAGGAGAAGCTGCCAGAACGCTTGGAGCTTGAGCCGCACGCGCTGCTCCTGGATATCTCCGAGCTTCGGATCGACCAGGTAGTCTCCAAACCCGTCCTTCTTCCGGCCATAGGCGCTGAACGGGTTGTGCAAAAGGCTCATCGCCTCTGCGACCGAATCCGCCATGGAGTCCAGGTTCACCATCTGCGTCGTTGAGGACAGGACGCCCGCGCCAGTTGCGACTAGAGCTACATTGGTTGACGGACGAACATGCACGCGCTCATTAGTCTACGACATCAACAAAATCTCATGGTGAGCACCTGAACAATCCAACGTACTCGACAGCTTCTCGATCAACGGGCCAGCAGGCGTTGGGTGCGCAGTTGAGCGCGAGTTGTCGTCAGGGAACTGAATCGAGTGGTGATGCCGGTCACTCATTGACATACTGGGAGCGCTGAAATTCAATGCGAACGACGACGACGACGGAAATCGCGGCAAGCGGCTGATGGAGGGCCGGCTTGGCACCGGTTGTCGGCTTTCGACCGCCGGTGCCGGTGTCGGCGCCTGATCCCGGCGAGATGCGTGCTGGCGCAGCTCGATCGTCACCTCCTCATCGTCTTCGTCCTCCTCCTCGCGCTTGTATTCCTCGTAGCGCATGCTCCTGGTCGTTGCCGATGTGTCAAGTTGCTCTTGGAGTGGTGGATTGCCTCAGTGCTTCTCCAGCGATGTCAACGTGCGTCACGACTGGAGCTGAGTCCCCTCTTCCAAGGAGCCGTTCTGGCTGGAGCACTTGAATCCCTGGGCGGCCGTTTCCAGCTCGATTGCGCCGCAGCTCCCGAATTAGCACTCCAGCCGGCAGAGCAGGCAGCCAGCGTGCTGATCAGCGACTGCCGGGTATCAGTTGTTCCAAATGCAGCCCACCTCCAGGAATAACGGCCCGCTCGTGTGCGAGACATGTCCACCCTCACTCAGAACTCACTGATCGACCAGAGGCGGCGCGAACGCTGAAGAGATCGACTGCATCCAGCGAAACACGCTGCAGTCCAAGAGCTCAGCATGTGCGTGGTCCAGGACGAATGCGTGCTGCTCGTGATGCTGGTACTCGAGATGTTCGCGGGCCTACCCGTGATGGCGCTCATGAAGATGTGCGGCGCCGCGTACGCCGTGCTGAGCACGCTGGGCGTGCTGCTGAGCGTGAGCCTGGCGTTCGCGCCGCGGCTGCGCTGGTGTTGCGGCAACTTCGCGGCCTTTGTTAACGAGTACGGCATCGCCTTCTTCCTGCTCGTGCACGCGGCGCTGCTGTCGCTCGCGAGCTTCTCCATCTTCGAGTTCGCGCGGCCGTTCCTGCAGAGCAGCGACTTCGCCGCCTACTGCGTCGCCCAGAAGCTCGATGACAACCTCTCGCACACGGGCTGCGAGCGCCTCCAAGGTGCGTCTCATCTCGTTGCTCTCTCTCTCTCTCTAGTCGATGACCAACTCCCTCATGGAACGCTCCTTCAGGCTTCTACGCCGTGTCGCTGGTGGCGCTCACGGTCGCGAGCATGGCCGCGCTGTACCTGCTGCTGCTCGGCTCGCGCATCACGCGTAAGCACTGGAACCAGCACGAGCGCCTGCTCAAGCACGACGTCTGCTGATGTGGAGCGCTTCAACTTGATCGCTGCGACGTCAGCGGCGGCATCATCAGGTGGCGTGATGAGCTCGGCATCATCAGCAACCAACATTCCGTCTCACTATATCTTCTAAATACTATACATGCTTTCAATGTGTTGGGAATCCAAAAATGGAAGTGACTCTTCTACATTCTCCAAACCCTTCAATAATATATACACTCCTCTGATATGTTGGACTACAAACGAGTTCGGATCTGGAGGGAGACTGTTCTGGAAGCGCAGACGACTTGCGCTCTCATCCATCAAGACGACAGGTCGCGCGCACTCCTTCGTCGCTCCGTCGTCGCTCCGCTGCCGCTGCTCATGCTGGGCGTTGCTCCGAGGGTCGTCGCGGGTCGCGCGGCGCTGCTGCTGCGGTCGCAGCCGGCGGCCGCGCGCCTCGGCTCCCTGTCCTGCTCCATCCATCGCGCTGACGCCCCCTGCTCCGCGATCCGCCAGCTCTCCATGATGGCGGTGCGGCGGCCGGCGATCGCGGCCTGGCGACTGCCGCGCGTGCGTGCGACGTCCACCAAGGCGGAGGTGGGCGGCGGAGGTGGCAGCTCGCGGCGCGAGGAGCTGGCGGAGAAGTCCAAGGCGCACGTGGGGCGGCTGAAGGACCTGTGGAACAAGTACGGGATCGTGGCGATCGGCACGTACCTGAGCATGTACGGCGCCGTGCTGGGCTCCATCTACGTGGCGATCGACCAGGGCTGGGTCAAGACCAAGAAGACGTCCAAGGGCAGCGCCGCGGCCGAGAGCGACGAGTTCAACCTCGTCACGACCACCAACCGGTTCGTGACGATGGCCGAGAACCTCGGCGTGGCCCAGTACCTCGAGCTCGAGCACGTGAACGCCAAGACGGGCACCTTCCTGCTCGCCTGGATCGCCACCAAGTTCACCGAGCCCGTGCGTCTGGCGCTCACGATCGCCATCACCCCGCGGATCGCGCGCCTCCTGGGCCGGGCGCCCAAGCTCCCGCCCAAGATCAAGTAGGCGAGCGAGCGCAGATGCATGCCGCCGAGTTCGACGGCAGGTGTAGGCGAGCCCGGATGGGATGGAATAGACAGACACGACATAGCTTATACGACGACCACGTCCGCGTCATTGTGCAGGGGGAGGCAGGCAGGAGGCAGGAAGCACACGCGACGCGCCACGCGATCAGTTACGAGGCCGTTCAGCCAGCGGCGAGGCGGCGGCCAGCGATCGGAGACTGACGCCGCAGAGACTAAATATATATCGACTGCCGCTGGTCCCCTCGGGCGAGAAGAGGGAGCGACAGACGTTCGAGGGCCTGGAGCATGAAGCAGCGGCCGAGCGGCCATCCGACACCGAGAGACCCCGCGCCGGAGTTGTCAGCCCGCTGCTAGGACCCTGACCGCCTTGACTGGCTGGGGGGCGTCGGACCCGCCGGCATGAGCGCCGCCCCGCCTCCGTGAGTGCATCTTGTGCATGCCATGGCAGTCGAGTGAAGTCCTGACGAGTTCGTGGGCGACACACAGACGCGGACCTCCACCGGGAGCGCCGCCGCGTGGGCCGCCACCAGGCCAGCCGCCAGGTTACCCCCAAGCTCGCGGTCCCCCGCCTGGATATGCTCCACCGCGAGGCCCGCCGCCAGGATCTCCTCCAGGGAGAGGACCTCCACCGGGTGGTCCTCCTCCCGGTGCTCCACCAGGTCGAGGCCCACCGCCTGGAGTCCTGCCAGGGAGGGGGCCCACGCCTGGTGCTCCGCCTGGAAGAGGGCCGCCGCCTGGTGCTCCACCAGGCGTGATGCCTCCGGGACGCGGTCCACCAGGTAGTTACCGCGAGCTGCAGGCTCGACAGGACGTGGCTGGAGTTGCTAACAAGGCCCTCGTGTCGTAGCTGGGCCGCCACCTGGAGCTTCGCCAGTGCCAATGGCCAGAGGCCCTCCTCCGGGAGTCATGCCAGGTGCACTACCAGACGATAGACTGCCTCTGCGGTCCCAATCCAACTGACCTCATGTCTTCGTGACCCTAGGGATGCTGCCGCCTGGAGGTCGTGGCCCACCGCCGGGAGCACCTCCTGGTATGAGAGGGCCTCCGCCCGGCGGCCCGCCTTCGCCAGCTAGAGGTCCTCCTCCAGGGATGGCTCCTCCGCGAGGGCCGCCGCCAGGGATGGCTCCTCCCGGCATGGCTCCGCCTGGCATGGGCCAACCGTTGGGAGCACCTCCGCCGCGTGGACCTCCTCCTGGCATGCCTCCAGCCCGTGGACCACCGCCAGGCATGCCGCCACGAGGACCGCCTCCAGGGATGGCCCCTCCTGGGATGGCCCCTCCTGGGATGCCGCCTCGGGGACCTCCTGGACCGCCCGGGATGCCGCCCGGGATGGCTCCACCAGGTATGCGCGGCCCACCGCCAGCAGGAATGCCGCCGGGGATGCGGGGGCCGCCTCGTGGACCGCCAGGTACAAGCTCGGAGACGCTCCGCCTTGGGCCAGTGATCGATCCATCGCTTTGCCTTACGCTGAGGATGCGATGAATGCCAGGGATGCCAGGGATGCCGCCACGTGGACCGCCACCACCGCCTGGAGCAGCTCCAGGGATGGGACAAGGTGCGTTCGTCGAGTCCCCACGGTCGTGGATGTGCTGGAGGTGTCCTCGAGGTGCTGACCGTGGCTGTGATGCGCTTGGTGGCACTCAAACCACTCGAACTAGGCCTTCCTGGATCCGTTGCTGGTGCGAACTACACCTTCGTTCCGCCTCATTGGTGGCTGGATCCATTGCTGACACTTGCTCGTGTTTGCTCTGCTTCCTGCGCGTGCAATTGGCGTCAACATCCTCGCAGATGCATCCGAAGGTTGGACAATACGCTGCTCCGCCCTCGTGACCGCCATATTGAGGACTGACACGCTGTTGGTTCGTCGTGTTAGACCCTCGACAAGGCCCACCGCGCGGTCCGCCCGGGTTTCCTCCTCGTGGCCCACCGAGCGGCCCTCCTGGTCCACCGGGGATGCCCCGCGGGCCTCCAGGTAACGCTCCCGCTTGTATTCGGTCTCGGCATTGGCATGTCCTCATTGAAGCTGTGCTATCGCTGAAGGTCCGCCGCAAATGCCTCCACGCGGACCTCCTGGTGCTCCTCCTGGCCCTCCAGGCGGCTTCCCAGTCGCTCCTCCTGCTACTGGTGGTGCTCCCAACGCGTTCGCTCGCTTCGGCAAGCTCAGCGTCAAGGTGCTTCGTGCATTCGACCTCACCGCGCCGGGCTCCGAGTCCGCCGACCCGTACGTCAAGCTCTCGGTTGGCTCGCAGATTTTCCAGACCAAGGCTCGCGAGAAAGGAGCGGGCAACTCGCCCGAGTTCAATGAGCAGTATGAGTTCAACATCTCGACCGAGAAGGAGCTCGTGGTCGAGATCTTGGACCGCGACAACTCCGGCGGCGGCATGGACCGGATGATGGCGCAGACACGAGTCGACATCATCCCGTGGCTCGCCAAGGGAGGCTTTGAAGGCGACATCGCTCTGGACAACGGCAAGCTCGCGGTCGTTGCCGCGTTCTCTAAGCCGGGAGCGCCTGCTCCGCCGGGTGGACCAATCAAGGCGGCACCGATGGCTCCGCCTGTGCTGTCTGGGCCAGCAGTGGCGCCACTGCCGCCAGGCTCGAACGCCATCTCGGTGCCAGGCGCGCCGCCAATGGCTCCGTCCGAGCCTCCGCGCGATCCCAATGGCGCGTTCACGGACAAGGAGATCCTCGAGGCGTTCCAGGCGTTCGATCTGGACCACAACAACTACGTCGGTGCGGCGGAGATCCGACATGTGCTCATCAACATCGGTGAGTCTCCGACGGACGAAGAAGTGGACGAGATGATCAAGATGGTGGACAAGGACGGAGACGGACAGGTGAGCTTTGACGAGTTCTACTCGATGGTCACCAAGGGAAAGCAGCCTCCGCCTGGTCTAGGCGTCGGTCCTGCCAAGGCGCCGAGCGAGGCGGCAGGTGGCGTTGGCGCTGGCGCGGCGGCCAGTGGCGCGCAAGCCATCCAGATGCGGAATCAGCGCAAGACGGCGCTCGAGGAGTTCGCACGCGACAATGGCATCAAGCCCGAGTCGGTCAAGAAGGCGTACAAGCGGTTCCAGGCGACGGACAAGGACGGCTCGGGGCAGATCGACTACTCGGAGTTCTGCGAGATCATGCAGGTGGACCCGTCACCGCAGTGTGAGAAGGTGTTCCAGCTGTTCGACAACGACAAGACGGGCCGCATCGACGTGCGCGAGTTCATGATCGCGCTGTCCAACTTCTCGGGCGCCGAGAAGGACGAGAAGCTCAAGTTCGCCTTCATGGTATTCGACGAGGATGGCAACGGCGTCATCACGCGACAGGAGCTCATGAAGATCCTCAAGGCCAACCACATGGCGTCGAACGAGGCCGAGGTCGCGCGCAAGGCCGACACGGTGATGTCCCAGGGCGACAAGGACGGCGACGGCGTCATCTCGTTCGACGAGTTCGCCGTCGTCAGCAAGAAGTTCCCCAACATCCTCTTCCCGGCCTACACGCTGGGCGCCGCCAAGGACTGAGGGAGGCATCGAGCAGAGGTAGTGGCGGCGACAACTGATCGACCACAAAGCCACCAGCAGTGGCAATCAGCAGTGCGGGCCGAGGGAACATCGCGAACTTGACCGCGTTGAAGTGGACAGGGTACACTATTATTGATTAAGTACGTTATTGGATACGTATTCGAATCAATCCGTGAAACTTTAGTTCCGGAACTTCCGAACCTCCACCCTGGAAGTTCCAGGTATTGTTACATATATCCCATAATTGATTGCTGTCGTGTTAGCAACCTAATTTTTTTATGGTGCTGATTGGCCGAAAATCGACTCTTCAACAGACTATGCTCTTCATCACTTGCCAAGACGTGAGAATGACGACGCCTTCGCTGCCGCGGCCGGCGCCAGCCAAGCTGCTGTCGCGCACCGAGTTCTCCGTGACACTGGCGGTGCCCCATGCCACCTCCTCCTTCTCCTCATGGTTCCGCTTCGAGTTTAAGGAGGCGAGCGCGAGCTGGGACGCCGGCGGGCAGCGCATGGACGCCGCGCCGGGTGCCTCGGAGGTGACGCTGGACGACCTCAACCCGACGAGCACGTACGAGATCCGCATCTACGCCGTGGCGCGAGGACCCGACGGCGCCGAGCTGCTGTCGCCGCCCAGCGAGGTAGCTGCTGTCGACACCGAGGTGCCCGGGTGCGCGCCGCAGTCCTCCGGGTGCCTGTGTGTCGTCCAGTGAGGCGCAGCTTGTCGAGAAACACGCTCTCCTCCCCGTTTTGTCCATGTGTGTGTATTTCTCCTGTTGGTCTGGCTGAGCGCGCGCTGAACAAGCATGCACACGCGGTCCTTACGCACTATCGAGGTGGGCGGGAGCTCAAAAGAGCAGGCCCAGACCACCGGCCGCCCCCTGCCGACTACTGCAAGATCAGCCGCCACTTCTCCAGGCGCTCGGGGAGAAGAACGCCCGCCTTGTCGCTACTACTATCAGGAGCGCTCGCACCTCCGCCTGGAGCCGCGAGCGCCTGCCAGAGCGCGTCGCGATGCTCCTGCTTGCTCCACCACGCGACGAGCTCATCGCGAGACGTCCGGCGCTCCATCTCGACAAACAGCGCGCATAGCATGTCGGCAGCGTGGCCACCGGCGACCAAATGCGCGCTCGCCTCGCGGAGCCAGTCGAGCGACAAGCAGCTCGTCTGGAACAGCGGCGCCGACAGCTCACACAGGTTGGTCGCGAGCTGTGGGACGTCGATGCTCAAGTCCTCGTAATCCTCCAGCACGAACTCCATCGCGGCTTCCGCATCATCGGACGTCACCTTCTCGGCATTGACAAGCTGTGCCAACAGCTCGGAGGCTTCCAGGCGCACAGTCGACTTGGCTTCGAGGCTGTACATCACCAGCGTGTGCACAAAGTGCATCCACGGGTCGGGCACTCCGTCCAGCTCGTCGATGCACCGCACCACTTCGTCGAAGTCCTTCACCGACATGTACTCCTCGATCGTGCTGCGCATCTTGCCGATGATCTCGGGGTCAATCTCGTCGCCCTCGCCCTCGCCGTCAGAGCCGCGGCCACCGTTGAAGAACTCGTCGATGCCGTTCACATGGAGATACTCTTGAACCTGAGACTCGGAGCGCATGGAGCGGGGCAACACGCTCGCTGGGTTCACTTCTTCGGCACTCAACAACCGGACGACTATCTGCTCGTTGCTCTCGGCCTCCAGCACGTTCAGCACCTCCGGGAACACCATCGATGTGATCTTGCAGTCGATCAAGTGTCCAAGCGCATCCGTGATCATCCACGACAGACCAAAGCACCCCGACGCAATGAGACGACCGAAGATCACGGCCGAGTACTGGTGAACCAGCGGGATGTCGATGCGCATGTCCTCCAGGAACTCCATCGTGCTTACGAGCGCCGTCTGGATAGCATTCGCACTGAGCGCTCCGTTGCGGTACAGACCCGCCAACAGGTCAACCGCGTGCTCGCGCTCGTCCGCCCTGCCGTCCAACGCCACGTTGATCGTCTCCTCGGCGAACTCGGCATGGAACGGGTCCACCGGGAGCTCGCGCACGCATGCTGCAGCCTCTTCCAAGTCCAGGATAGAGATGTACTCTTTGATGATGCTCTTGATGCGGCTCTTCAGCTGAGCAGGGTCCACGGCTTGCACCGCGTCCACTTCAGGCTCTTCGTGGTCCGCACTCTCTTCAGGTGCGGCGGGCTCGTTCTCCTTCCGGGCAACAATCAGGTTGCTGCTCTCACGCGCAAGCTGCGCACTCGATATCTGCGTCTTTCGGCGACGCTGCGTGAGGTCGTCGTGCTGCGCGTTCTTGCCCTGCTGCTGCAGCTTCTGGGCTTCGCGGCGAACTTCCTCGAGGGTCTTCTGCTGAAGTTCCTTTCGGCGTGGTTCCCACATGTGGTCTCGCATCTCCAGCACGTCCTTCAGTAGGAATCGCGGGCGAGAAGGCAGCTTCTTGTCGTCTGACAGCTCCACGAGCCGAAGAATGACAATCTTCATGATCGTCTTGTTTTCGGCACGATCGAATTTCTTGCCGACCGTCGCTAGCATCTTGCAAAGCGCCTCGAGATCCTCTTCGTCAGGGAAGCGCACAGTCTGCGCCTGCACTTCTTTGCCCGGGACGAGCTCCAGGCCGAGAAGCTGGAAGAGACAGCCTTGAAGAACAGGTTGCTTGAGCAAGCCCACTTTGTACAGCTCGCCGATGAAGCGCATGTTTCCGAGCATTTTCCGCTTCGCACGGATCGCGTTGATCGCGCGACGGCTAGCAGATATCTCGTCCATGTCGGCATCTGCTGCTGTTGGTTCGGGTTCGGTGTGATTGGTATTTCTCTCGAACTCGACTTGGCAGCGGATAACAAGAAGACGCTTGAAGCTGGTGAGCTGCGTGGCGTCCTGCCGCGCTTGCTCGACAGTTTGGAATGGTCCGCCCACGAGCTCGTCCTCGGTCAGGTCCTTGACACTTGTTTTGGCGAAGAAGAAGCTACCGCTCTCCTTCTCGCCCACCACGACGACCGTCTCTTGGTTGTAGTGGAACGTCACTGACGACAGAGATGCGTAGTCACAGGTTGATTCCGCACTCGCTTCGGAAGATGCAGCAGCAGCGTCCAGGCATTCTTGAACACTTGTGAATGGCCCAGAGTACGCCTCGAATCGTTCGCCGTCTAGCGCAACCCAAAAGTGAGCCTTCGGGTTCGCTGCGTCCGTCACCGTGTGGACGAATTTCCATAGCTTCGAGCCCGTTCGCGTGTCGAACTCTTTGCACAAGTCGGCATACACGTCCGCGAAGTTCGGCTCCTCAAGCGCCTTGTCCATGATTGAGAAGACAACCGACCTCAGCAGCGCCAGGCTCGGCATGTCGACACCGCACAGCTCGTTGGTGATTTTCTTGAACTTCTCGCGCGTGAGCTTGTTGAGCAATGACTTGACGTTGCTGAGGACACTCTCGCCGCCCTCCTTCGCTTTCTTCGGCACCCAGCGGTTCTCAGACACCGTGAGTGGCTCCACTGGACCGTCGAAGAGAGGTGGTGGAGGCTGGTAACCACCGCGGCCGCGGCCGCCACCGCCCCCGCCGCCACCACCACCGCGCCGATCTCTACCACGACCAGAGCCGCCTCTGTCACCACCGCGCTGAGCCTGGCGGCCAGAGGGTCTTTCGCGGCCACGGTCTCGGTCCCGGTCCCGGTCCCGGTCGCTGTCGCGCTTGCGAACGCTGCTTCCAATGGATCGCCCGGACCTAGCCACGGAGACCCCGCGTCCAGCGAACCTTCTACCTCCCACCGGGCGATCCGACGGATCGCGGAATTGAATCACTTGAGCGATCTTCATGTCGGGCAAATCCGCAGGTCTCGGGACCGCAAACGCCATCAGTCTGTCCAAATACGTCGAGCGCTCAGTAAACACCACATTATTGTGGAAGCAGCATGAGGGCAGAGCACTTTACCTTCGGAGTTCCTGGATGGAGTAGTTGATCTTTGCCGCCAAACTCGCAGCCGGTGATGGCCGCGCAGGAGTGGTGATTGCTGCCTTCAGAGAAGACTGGAATGGGACAGCGCGGCGAGCACTCTCCTGCTTCGCATTCTCTTGATCGATTCGGGCGTAAAACGCCGCAGTACGCGCTTCTTTCTCTGTCGGAGCAGGGCTTTGGCTGTCATTGCGCACGACCCGAGTCCCAGGACCGCCCTCAACTGAAGATGGGCCTTTCGCCAGATCAGCCAGACTCTTCCCACGGCCCAGGTTTCGCGCCTCCATGCGTTCGCGAAGGGTGTCGGTCAGTCTCTTACGATCCGCTTCCGCCTTTTCGACGTCGAGTGCGCCAGCTGCCGAAGCCGGCCCATGATCGTGCTTGATTCCCTCGCCCAAAGACGACCGAAAAGGCGTCGGCTCGGAACCACTTTCTTGTCCAGAAATGCTTGGGCGGTCTGGTGATTTCTCATTGGAGACCATCTTGCCGGAAGAAAGAGACGACCGCAGCGTGCCACCGCCGACTTCGTGATGGCCTCCATTCATGCGCACATCGTGAGAGCTGCTTCGAAGACCAAGCGAACCAGATCGCCGAAGCCCGGATGCCGAGCCGTCCAGAGACGTGCGCCGAGAAAACGAGTCCTCGTTTTGCCGAAAGCTTCTCGTGTCCCCGAACCGAGTGCCAGAAGCCGATGGACCAGACGGACCGGAGCGCTGGAACCGAACATCTTGACTGCTTTTGGTCGATGAGAGTGACGTCTGCCGCAAGTGCCCAGCCGATTCGCTGGACAGCCGTCGCAAACCACCACCGGATTCACTTCTATCACGAGCACTTGAAGCGAGCCCGCCACGGTCCGCGGGCTCTGTCGTACTCGGACGCAGGCGGTCATTCACGGGGCTGCTGCGTCTGCTGCTCGACCGGCTGCCCGGACGACGCCGATCCGATCGCGCTCGTCTTTCACTGCGGTCCGAGCGTTGCGAAGAGATACTGTCCGTGCTGTTCTTTCGTGTGAGCGTCGGTCGCGCAGTCGGAACCGGTCGGTCGTCGTGTTCAATCTGGCGGTGGGACGGTGCCGGAGAATGTCCACGATGACGACCGTCGCGAGAGTCCCGACTGCTCGAGCGTCGAAATGAGCCACCACCGCCGCCGCCGCCGCCGCCACCACCACCACCACGATGACCTTGTCCACCATGAGCTGGGCCACCGCGATCATTAAATCGCCTCGAGCTCTGCGCTGGTCCACGATCCTTCATCGACTGTGCCAGCGAACTCGTGAACGGCTTGGCATCGTTCTTGGTCGGCGAGTGGTCCGGTGACGACAATGAGATCACTCGGTGCGCGTGAGGTTGCTGCGACGAGGGCTCGGCAGCTTTCACACTGCGCGCCGGGCTAGCCTGTCGGCGACCTGGCGGCGCTGCAGAGTTGTTCCGCCGCGGCTCAGTGTGTTGGCCTCGGAGGCTGCTGGTGATGCTTGACTGCGGCAGCCCGCCTCGCTCCACAACCACATGGCGTTCACTCTTTGCTTCCACTTTGGCTGGTGTAGGCAGTGCCTGCGCCTTGAGCGCGTCCTGCAACGAGGATTTAAACGACACTGGCGCTGGATCCTTGCCGGGGACCGTCTTGCCGCCTTCGCCATTGCGCACGGCGCCACTTCCCGCCACCACCTCCACCGTTCGGTCGCCCTGCTTCCCGCGCGTAGAGTCTGCAGCATCGTCGCCGCGCTCTACACGGCGGTAGGCTGTCTTGTTGCCGCCACTCCTGCGACTCGTCCCGCCGCCTCGTCCGCCTGTGACGCACACACACACACACACACACACACACGATCGCGCACGGCCCACCAAGCGTCGCAGCACTCATTTAGTCTCTGCATCGCTCCATTCAGGTAGCTGGGATGCCCAAGATCGCATCGCCGCCGCCGTCGCCCGCAAAGATCGCGGCCGATCCACGCGAGCTCTCTCCCTCCCCAGCCCGCGCCTCTCGTCCGCAGCAGCAGGAGAGGACGCACCCCGCCAAACACAAGCCGCGCCACACAGTCACCCACCTCGCTGACCGTTGCGAGCCCCGGCGCGCGCGCTCCCTCCATCCATCAAACACCTCCGTCCGTTCTCCTTCTTGGCTTCTTTCTGCCTCGCGTTTCTCCCTCTCTTCTTGCGTCTTGCGTCTTGCGTCTTGCTTCTTGCTTCTTGCTTGCCTTTCACACAGTGTCCGAGCACCGACCATATCGGTATATACCGGTTAAATACCGACATGAAAAAAAAAAAGGCCTCACTTCAAATATAACAAATATAGCCAACACATTACAACAAATACAGCCAATATATTATAAAAATCAATATTTTACAGACATAGCCAACCATGGATATTATCCACGTCGGGTTTCAAAATATCCGGATATTATCCACGTCGGGTTTCCGAAAATTGACCACGCGATCTGGTGATTTGTATACGTCGGGTTTTCGATTTCTGTTTTATCTAGGTCGAAAATTGATTCGTCAACTATACTTTGATCAAGTCATTTATCTTCGGCGGACAGACCGCCGAAGATATTGAGGTAGATAAAGAAGATTTTTTGTTCTTTGTTTGAGTATTGAACAATCTCGTGAGAGTGTCCACCATGTAATTTACCGTAATATTACTGGATGATCTCATCATCGGATACGTAAAGGAGCCGTAACTCGAGCCAAGCCGAGCCGAGCTGTAACCCGAATCGTAACCCAAGTCGAA
>JAADYH010000014.1:0-63258 GCA_023338125.1 Phytopythium aichiense
CGAAGGAGCAGCCGTCCAAGAAGGAGGCGAAGGAGATCGCGGAGATGCGGAGATGCGGAAGTTCCGGAACCCCAAGCTCGCGAGCAAGAAGGTCGTACTCAGGTGCACCCGGAACGTCTTGCGCTGTTCCAACAGTCGATGCAAGGCAAACTTCTGGAACCGAGACGTCAACGCTGCCATCAACATCCTCGAACTGCTCACTGTACCAGACTGATGGGTCTTAGGAGGATTGTTGCCTTTGCTCGAGGGTGAAGCGGATCTCCATGCAACGTGGGTGGGAAGGATTTCGGTCCGTCACCACGCCACCAGGTCATTTCGATCGTTCGAATTTCGATCGTTCGACGATGGTCCTGGAAAACCTCCGCCAGACGACGTCGGTTCGTTGGCGAAACGTAAATAGTCCTGCGCGAACCCCTCCGCTCCCCGAGTCCCCCACAATGAGAGCAGCAGCGTTGGCTGACGGTGGGCTGTCACCTCCCACGAAGCCCTCTTCGATCGACTCGCAGCTCTGAGACCCACCATGGCCAAGCGGAACTCCAAGAACTCGCTCTCGACGCTCGCGGAGACCGCCGTGAGTCGAGTCGCGCGCTCAACCCGCAGTCCGATGCCCCACCTTGCTCATGCTGTGACCCATTTCTCAACAGGACGAGTACATCAAGCTCGAATGCGCGCGTCGTCGCAACCAACCGCTCGCCCGACGGCGGTCGATGCTACAAGAGCAGTTCCAGGTCGCCGCGCCCGTGTCGAGACTAAAGGAACGCGTTGCCCAGACGCGGCACCACGAGTTCCTCGTGCGCACGGAGAACCGCGCGGCGCTCGAGAGCATCATTGACAGCGTGCGCGAGATCGTCGACGGGGTCGCCAGCTCCGCAGCTAGGAGCGCCTCTGATGGGGATCGCCGGCGGTCGTCCGCCGCATCCTTGGCGGGGCTCAACCCGATGGAATGCGCGCGGCTCAAGGCGTGGACGGCCGACATGGAGCGAGTCCTGACCGAGTTCGAGCCGAGCGACTCGCACGAGAACGACCCGATCGTGCGTGTGGTCGAGCAGTTGCAGCAGCTGCAGGATGGCCCCGTGTGCCTCGCCGAGGTTGTTGTGGACGCGCGCGCACTTCTGGAGCGATGGGACCGCGCCGGCGTCTTCGACGACCAGCTCGATTGTGACAACAGCGACAGCGACAGTGACAGTGAGGGTGAGCGAGCCCCACTGAGCAGTCGACCGACGCGTCCTCTGGACCGGTCATACGCCTACCAGAACGTTCGCCAGCGCGCGGCCGCCAACTGCATCAAGCGCAACGTGCTGCGGTGGGTGCGCTCCAAGGAATCATTTTGCCAGCGCGTAAGCGAGATCGAGCTCTTTGGACGCACGACGGAGAGTCTGTTGAAGGAGCTCACGTCCACGTCCGGCACGGCAGCGGCGGCAGCCATGGCAGGTGACGCCCCGCACGATATCTTCTCGGTCGTGCGCGGTCGCCGCGTGGACCGGTTCGCCAACTCGATCGCGCTGGCGGACCTGATGCACTTCGCCAAGCACGTGGCAATCTTCCCAGTGGACCAAGCGCTGCGGTCGCTCGATGTGATGGCTAGGAAGCGCCGGCTGCTGGACCTGCGCAGCGCCATCAAGATCCAGTGGACGTGGCGCAAGGCCAGGAACATCTTCCAGGCGCGGCGCATGTTCCACGCGATGGAGCAGCTGCGCATTGAGCGAGAGAAAGAGGACGCAGCACTTGCCGAGGCGTTGGCGTTGACCAAGGCGCAGACTCCGCAGAAGAACGGGAAGCGCAAGAGCACTAAGCCAGTCGGCAAGAAGATTCGGGAATCGATCGCTCTGCAGTCGCTCTTGGGTGGCTCGACACGCGACACTGAGGAGAACAGCGAGGCCAAGGAGCGGTCCGGGTCCATCTCTGCTGCCATGACAAGCCGCGTACGCGCCTCAATGATGGTTTCCAAGCGGAAGGAGTCCAAGGTCGCGGCTGACGCAAAAGAGGCCAGCAAATCTCTCAATGGGACGCCGACGAATGGAAGCCGAAGGCAGCGGGTCGGCGGGAACGACAGTGGAGAGACCAAACTAGCCGAGGAAGAATCAGAAGACACTAGCGACGTGGTGAACGCTTGGCAAGCGTTCCTGGACTCCGCCAAGTTGCAAGAAGAAGAAGGCGAGGCCAAGATTGAGGGGGACCCACCTGCTACCCCTACCAATCCGGATGAGCAAGTTGGCCAGCCAACAAGCGAAGAAACCGCGCCTGAAGTGTCTTTCACTCTCCCGTCCATGGATGAAAATGACTGGCGGGACTGGTCGGACGACGAAGACGGCGCGCTCGCCACCCACGACTTTGGCGCACACACAGACAGCGACAACCATCCACCGCCGAGCTCTGATCGTCCAACCACTCGCGATAACTCACGTTATAGCGAAAGAAGTCGCTCCACAAGCCGTGAAAGCTTTTCTCGCGAGTCGAACACCACTGACGCCGGCATTCCTCGACGTCGACTTACCAAGCAACCGACCGCTTTGACGGAGCGCCGAACACCTCGAGGCTTCGGCTCGATCGTGTCGACTGCGGATCTCATCAAACGGCTTGAGCAGCGACCGCGACTAGATCGACCTAGTGTGCTGGTCCCGTTCTCAGACTGGGGAGCTAGCATGTCAAACGAAGACAAGTCGCCAGCATTGACCGACACATCCAGTTCGGCGCCTGACTGGAACTCCATTCGATCGCCGCGGCACTTGCACGAGATGGACTATCACCACCTGTACCCTGGCGTCGAGGAACTCCATGTTCTTCGACCGTTGGTGGATGGCGGCTCCGAGGGCTTTGCAGATGCACCTGAGAGTGTCGTGCAACAGCAGCAGCAAGAAATGCGAGTGCTGCCATCGCCACCGTGCGCAGAGTATGTAAACCGGGTGTATCGCAGCAGCCAGCTGTACCAGCCGTCTCGTACGGTGGTAGCCAAGAACAACAATAAGGTTGCAGTCCCTGTTGGTGTCATAGCTTCGACCCAGCGAGCTCCAAACGGACCGGGACTTCGCATCTATCGGGCACCAGGTACGATTTACGTTGTCATCACTTGAACGGCGCTGCAATCCATTCTGATGCTCCGTGTTGTGTAATGTTCAACAGCATCTCGAGTCCAGAGAGAATTCGTTGTGGTGAAGCGAACGCCAGCGCCAGAGAGTGACGAGGAGGCCACGGTTCAGCAACAGTTATCCGCCCACGCAGAGTGGATGCGAACACTGGATTCCCATGACAGCTTTGGGATAGACTTACCGCCATCAGCACCGACTCCGACACACCAGGGAACATCTCTGAGATTCAATATGCCGAGAAAGAGGAGACAGCGAGCGCAGGAGAGCACGTCAGTGCATCATGACAGCGCAATGGACGCCAAACTCGACCAGAACGACTCGGAGATTCGACCGCAGCTGTCAGCACCTTCTCCATTACCGCACTTACAGCCGACGAGCGCTCTCACAGCTCCTCTGTCTTCGAATCCACCAGCTGCAAACAAAGCAAGTCCTTCAAAGAACGTGCAAGAGAGTCCTCCAAAGCCGCGTATGGGAGAGATCCGACGTTCGCTGAGGTTCAAAATCAACGAAGTGAATTCGTCAAGTACGCCGCCACCTTCGGCTCGAGACATGGCAAGTAAAATCGAGCCGATTCGCTCGCCGGGTAAAGCCAGCTATACCAGGCGACCACAGTCAACCACGACAGACGAAGAAGATGCACCGGAGCAACTCGGGTTGGATGGTCGATTTGACAGCTCTGCGACTGAATTTGCCGCTCCTCGTGCGACTCGAAAGCGGAAGTGGCACCTTTCAAGACGACTTTCAGCAGCACCTTCGACTGGGAACAATCGCAATGGCAGCAGACCGATCGCCGAGGACGCATTAGGGCGACGAGTAGCCTCATCCAGGGTCGAGCACGACGTGCAAGTCGATGAAAAGCGGCATCAATTCACTCCAAGGCGTGTTGAGCCTCTTCTGGGTTCGACTCAAGTCCTTCAAACGACCTCTGGAGCGCCAATGCGTCCAATCAGCTCAAGCAAATCGAAGGGACCAACCGGCGGCCTTGGAGCGCCTCAATCCGGACTCGCAGCGCCACCGTCTAGTATACAGCCACTGACAACCGATCGTCGAGCAGGGTCTCTGAGAGAGACGCGACCATTGAGGCAATTGCAAGTGCAGACGGCGGCGGCAAGCGGCTCATCTGGAGCTGGCAGCGGCGTCTCTCCGCCAGCCATCGAGCTGGCCTTGGTGCCCCCAGCCGTCGCCAACGACCCCGCGCGATCGGCCGCCTTCAACCGGCTCCTGCAGCAGTACCTCGGTCTCCTGCAGTGCTCGCCGACCCGGTCGCATCACGTCACAGACAGCGCTCCAGAGTCATTCGTGCACTTCAACTTCCCAATGTAAGGTGGACCACACTGTGCAACACTCTAAATCGCCCGAAAATAAAAAAAGTAGTGTTAACACACTACTTTCATCCCAGAAGTTCTCCCCCTTCGATTCGTGGTTGCTGGTTGCGGGGGAGTCGCCGTTGTCACTTTCGGGGGAGTCATCGCGAGCAGCGCCGACACTTTGGCGCGCAATTCGTCCGCTCCTTTGGTTATCAGAGCGTCGGCCCATCGATCCGTCTGTCCGTCTGCTTGGGTGTCCTCCTCAGTGAGGACTCCTCCGTGTCTCCGCCCCTCCTCTGACACTAGAGACACACGCGCGCGCTCTCTCTCTCTGCCTCCGTCTCCGCCTCTGCGTGAACGGCACTGCAGTGCGGCCGCAACATGAACGGCGGCGGCGCGTCAGCGTCCGAGATGCTGGCGGCAGGCGCGGGCTTCGGAGCCGCCATGGACGGTTTCTCGGTGGGCGCGGGCGGTAGCAACACGACGGACCACGAGAGCGGCGACGATGCGGCGCAGCACGCGCTGCTGCCGCTCACGCTGCCAACGTCACCCACGCTGCTACCACTCTCGGCCTCGCCCGTGTCGTCGGCCATGGAGATGGCGGCCAAGCACCACGCGGCGGCCCAGCACGCCGCGCAGCAGGCCTACTTCGCCGCCGAGGTGGCCGCTCACGGCTCGGGCGGCAGCGGCAGCGGCGCGCACGCCAGCGACTTCGCCGCCGACCTGCAGAAGGCAAGCGAAGACTACCGGCGGCTTGCTGAAGCGTCCGCCGCCAGCGTGTCGCTCGAGCTCGCGGCCATGCCCACGTCTTCGTCCAGCGCTGCGTCAACTGCAGCCACCGCGTCGCTCATGTCGGGCGGCGCGCCGGTGCTGTCGAAGCGGAACCCGCCCAAGAAGCGCAAGGCCGGCGCGAACGTGAGCATCGACCTGCAGACCAAGATCCGGCTGATCGAGCTGGCCGAGGAGTACCAGTACGACCCCAAGATCGCCGGCCGCGGCAAGCAGGGTGAGACGAGCGCGGGCAGCGCCTTGAGCGCCAGCGCCAAGGACCAGATGAGCGGCATCCGCTTGGCGGCGCAGTTCGGGCTCAACAAGAGCACGGTGAGCCGCATCCTGAAGCGGAAGGAGGAATTCAAGAAGGCGTACTACAAGGACAACATCTCCGGCTGCTCCAAGCACATCAACAAGAAGTCCAAGTTCGAGAAGCTCAACCGGCTGGTCGAGAACTGGTTCGACATGAACCGCGACAAGAAGATCGCTGTCACGGACACGCACATCCGCGACGTCGGCAAACGGTTCGCTGAGGAACTGGGCATCAGCGATTTCCGCGGGTCCAACGGCTGGGTGCGCAGTCTGCGGAATCGCAAGGAGCACCAGTCGCGCAACATGTCGGTGGAGGCAATGGAGCTCGAGAAGATGAAGAAGGACGCCGAGGCGATCGAACGCATGCGCGCCGTGTTTCCCAACGGAATGAAGGACCTTTCTGGGTTCTTCCGCGATTTATCGACGTTTCTAGAGAAAGGGGTCGGCCACGACATGGGGTTTCCGGACGCGGTTAGTGCTAGCATCTATGGTGGTGCGAGCTCCGACAGGGACAGCACCGCAGCAGCAGTCGCGGCAGCAGAGGCAGCGATGAACGGCGGCATGTTGCCTGCTAGCGCGTACGGCACGTTTGACCCAGACTCGGATTCGTCGCGAGAGGAAGATCGCGTCTCAGACGAGTTCCTCAAGAAGAAGATGATTGACTCCATGCGCACGTGGTCCCACGAGTTGATGGAGGCGGAGCTCTCAAGGATGAAGAAGCGGCTCAAGCCGCGCTCTCACCAGCTGACATCTCACCATCAGCACCACGAACAGCAGGACCTGCAGGACGAGCATTCGCAGCAGTTGCATCAGCAGCAAGCGGCAACCCTGTAGTGGAAAGAAACGATACACGGCAGTCGAGGGTTGGCAGACGCCGACAAGTTATTAGCCGGCGCGAGCATGTCGGTTCCCCCAGCCGGGCATGCAAGTGCTGGGCAAAGAAGGTATCTTAGCACTTCCCGGTCTGTTCCGATTGGGTTGGAAAGCCTCCGGTTGGTGTGGTGGATCCATCACCACCACCAGAGCTGGCGTTGGCTGCTTGCACCGAGCGTGAAACGCGTCGCACGTTATATTTAGTTCCAGGCCACTCCAACTGGAGTGGACTCCCATGCGTCATTGCTCAGGCACCGAGCAGGGATCACACCAGCACAAGACGACAAGTCCAAGCGAATGCGACGCCATCGTTGTGATGTCACTCCAGTGAGTGACCCGATCGCGAGGGCCACAGCTATCGGACTGCCGTCGTTCAACTTCATCGAGCCGCGGAGGCCCCAAGAGTCCAGGAAGAAGACATGCGAACGTTCTCCACAACTCTCTGCGGTGCCCCCTCTGTCGCCACAGCTTCCAGCGTTGCCTTCTGGCCCGAGAACCCCGCGTCATGACCAGCAGTATCAGGAGCAGGAAGCTGCACCAGTGTCAGCAACAGTCAATGTCGACGCGATGCTGGACGCTGCGATCCGAGCTCGAACGGCACAGATGCAAGACACGACCATGTAAGGCCCTGCGTGCTTCATGTTGCCATGGCTGGTGACCCACTGATCCACGGAATGGTTTCCAGGCCAGAGCACCTGAAGGCTGCGCGATTGTGGCAATCGCTGCAGCGGCTTTCGGACACCGGTCGATTCTCCCGCACCGGCGTCGAGAGCCCCAATCCCATCACTGCATCGCTCTGCATTCACGTCGTCGAGCAGGTAACCAGGCGGACGTGACGCATTCTGCAGGTTGACCGTATCGCTGGCACTGATCCTTATGCACCGACAGATTGTGCGGGCAACAGCAGCAGCAGCTCCATCGACAGCGGCGTCGCCAGTAGCCAATGTGCTGCTTGGTGCGCTTGGCAACTGCGTGTACTACAAGTTCGATCCGGACGTGTCGTACGAGGCGCAGCGGTCGTTCGCCGACGTTGTAACTGAACAGAACTCCCGGATCGCGCAACTCGAGAAGAAAATCGACGCACTCACAGTTGCGCTCGAAGCCGCCAAGGTCCACATGGACGGTCAACTCCGATCGGTTACCACGGTAAGCTGGTTCACACCATCGTCTCGCTTTGTTGGTTCCATGTCTGACCCAAGGTGTCGTCAGCTATTCGAGCGAATGGTTCCTGGAGAGAGACCACGCGCTATCGCTGAGTCGCTGGGTCCCTTTCTGGACCGTGAACTGCTGCTCGTTCTCTGGAATGCGACAGCGACGTCAGCTGCGATGCGGACACTCGAGCACGACCTTACCGGGATGCTGAAGCATCATCCTGCAGCCACTCCTTGGGAGGAAGCGAGAAAGCGCGGGGCCAAACTAGCAGCACACGTTCTCCAAGAGCGCGTCCGCCTCGTCATATCGCTGTGGCAGACGATGAGCCGCGAAGAACGCGGGCAACTATACAAGGCGCTGGATCCTGCCACCGAGAACGGAGTGAATAACGGCATGGGTGGGGGTGCAGGGGCTCCCACGTCGCTCAAGGCAATGCTGAGATCCCTCGAGGATGCGTACGCGGCGGAGCAGATTCACCGGCGACGACAGCTATCGATTGGTCGACTCGGCGCTCACAACAAGCCGGGCAGCGACCAAGTCCCGCGAGAGAACGCCGCTAGGTTGGGATCCCCACAAACGTCAGACACTTCACCGCATGTGCAGATGCCAAAGCTCACGCAGGCAATTGATTCGGATGACAACTCGAGCAATTTGGACGGGGCCATCACGATTCCGAACGTTTTACTTGGCGTGTTTGCGCCTAGCAAGACCAGTGAGCGCGCGAGCATCTCTCTCCCTGTGGATACTTCAAGTCGTCCGTCGTCTGGAGGGTCAGACTACATCGAAAAGCGTCAGAGCGGGCAGTTTGTTGGGACGCTGGGTCCGATCGTTCGCGTCTGTGAAGACGCCTTTGATTTGCTTTGTGAAGACGCGTTCGAGACCAAGTCCAAGAGCGGACTCACAAGTGAACAGCCAGCAGGGACGGACACTAGTGGCGGGTACATCGTTCAAGCGAAGAAGCTGCTGTGCAAGTTGCTGGGAGCGCTCAGCACGTCGAGCGACGACATCATGGACAAGTTCCAGCGCAGTGAGAGTGCTCGGCTCGAGGCTCTAGAAGAAGCGAAAGCCGCACAAGCCAGTGAGCGGGATGGCGGCACGGATGACGGACTTTCAGCGCTGGTGCACACGATCATCCAGCGGCAGCGGCAGAACCCGGCATTGCTGGTCACTGCGATCAACCGCAGCCCGGACATACTGACGAGCGCCATCGCCCACAACCAAGGCATCCTGTTCTTCGCCATGACCAAGTTTGCTGGTGCCGTCAAACGGTTCCTACGCTTGGACCCGAAGGCCTGCGATAACCTGGATGCCCTGACCAACAAGAACAAGGGGATCCAATTGCTGTGGAACGGTAATACGGCCACAAGTCCTGGTGGCGGCGGCGTCATGGTTCGGCACGAGCAGAGCCAGCTCCAGACCGCTGGGGATGCCACGGTTGTAAGTGACACAATCCACCTGATCGAGTGGTTCTCCGCCCACTTGAGCGACTTCTCGGCGCTGTTCCTGGACAACCCAGATCCGCTGAAGCAGTTGTTCATCGAGATGCACGAACGTGGAGACGTTACCGCCTTCTACCGATTGATGGTGCTGCTTCAAAGCACCAAAGGAGTGCACAGCTTTATGACGCGCGCGTCAATCGCAGCGCTGGAGCGCGTTGCACAGGAGGACCAAGCAGCGGTGACGCACCTTCTCCAGTCCATATTCTTTGGAGAAGGTGGTCCCAGCAGCGTCAAGACGGATAGTGATGGCAACAATAGTTCTAGCATGCTCGCAACTGCTGCCGCAACAGGAAACCAGGACCTGTTGCATCAGCTGCGGTCGTCACCGTTCCTCGTCACTTGTCTGAGCGAGTTCCAGCCGGGGGCACTGCAGGACGTGTTCGCAACGCACGTAGACGTCTGGGCGAGCTACTTTGTGGACATCGCTGCGTCCAACGACGCGATTCTTCGACAGAGTCTTATGACGAGGGTGCGTCGGTGTGGTTGACTACTCGGTTGTATGCTGACAACTCACATGCTCGTCATGATTTGGAGCAGACGGAGAGCATTGAGGGCGGCGAGATGGTCGTCAAGCTGTTTGACGCCATGACTGCCGGGTCGACGGCGAGGCTGAATCTCCAGCTGCTCGAGTGCGCAGTTGCAGGCAGTGATGCTGCACGTGCATCCGAACAAGAGGCATCTGCGCGTCGCAAGCAGCACCAGTGCTTGTATCTCCGTGGACACTCGACGGTGTTCGGTGCCATCATCAGCCCGCAGATCGTGTATGGGAGCTACAGCCCTCATTTCGGAAGTATCACTACGACGAGGGCAGCGATCGACGGGGAGTCTAACGCTGTCGAAGCGAAGACAAAGGACGCCGGTAAGGACAGCAGAGGCATGCCAGCGCGCGGTCCTCGTGTCCGTCGTGCGAACAACAACAGCAGCAACAGTAACACCAACACCAACGTGTCATTGTCTGCATCGACCAAGAAGCGGGCAAACCAGCCGGCGCTCTCGGCTGTACCAAGCGGAGCTCCAAGTGTTGGTGGAAGCTCTCACAGCGTTGGTTCCTGCTCGTCCGTCAAAGGATTGGACGACAGTTTGGAAACCAACAGCGCGACAAGACCGCGAACTCTCCATAATGCGGGATCAAGTGTGGCGTCCGCTGATTCTCAGCTGGAAGCCCACGCCGCATTGATGATCCCGCGCTCGTGGCAAATGTTCCTGCGGATGCATCGCCAGCAGCAGCAACATGACAGTTCGAAGGCGGGTGTGAGGGCCGATGGCGAGCAGTCGACGCGGTTGTCGAGATCCCAGACGCGCAGTCTGGTTCTCGACATTTGGATCGAATTCATCAAAGTCGACCTCCTGCAGCTAGAGAACGCAAGTCTCGGTGCGCTCGCGCCGTTCGTGTGCGACTACTTTGTCGGGCGGTATGACGCTCCCGCAGCAGTCGGCTCTTGGCTGGAGAGCCTGATCGCGGCCATGTGCGCGCACCACGAGGACCCGCGCGTGCGCTTCTTCGCCGGTGCATGCGGTGTCTTTTCATCTCAACTGTCACCGACCCCGACGGATTCTATAGCCATGCGAGGCGTGTCGTACGACCGACCGGAGTTTGACACTGTGCTCTACTACCTACACGTGGTCGCCCACCTGTTTTACGGTCAAATGAAGATCTTCAAGCGCGAGAACCACCTCACTGAAGGCTCCGACGGTGGCTGCCCCATCGATGTCGAGGTTGCGCAAGCCACAGTCGGCATCATCTTTGGGTTCACTTTCACGAGAGCCGCGATCGACGGGCTCCAACGGGAACTAGCAACGCTCCCACGAGTCGTTAACGCAAGTTCGTCATTATCAGCTAGCACTACAGACACGGCATCTGACGGAGCGGGGGCGAGGCGATCCACACTGATAGGCCCAACCTGTGGTGCCATTGAGCTAGACGACGTCATGGCAATCTTCCTTCGGGAGTGGCAGAAGCGGTTGGAGCAGATTGACGAGGTGCGTCTTGCAGCTTGGATGGTTATGCTTGCCATGTGTTCCTTACTAGCCTACCAACTCTTCCAGCGATACAAGCAGGAGTTTGCGACGTACGACTCGGGTGCCGGTCGCATTGGACTGGACGAGTTTGTCAAGATCGTGACGACCGTCACAGGCGGACGCGTCAGTGTGCGCGAGTGCCGACTCGTGTACGCCGACGCGGGGCTCGAGTTCCTCGATCTTGAGGCGTTCCTGAGGGTGACGCGAGGTTACCAGCTTCGACTGTTCGACGCGCAGCTCCCTGAAGTCCAGCTCAGTGACAGTGAACTCCAAGAGCTTCACGCCTCCGTCGGGAGGACCAACATCGCATCGACGCAGCGGGTAAGGCCACTGTGTACGATAGCGGCGTGTGATCGAGTATCTGACCGAAGTTTTGATTCACCTGCAGGAGTTGGAGGACCTCGTTCGGCACTGGCGGAGTGTACGTGCCGAACTGGCGCCACAACTCGAATCGCTGCATCAAAAGAAGGCAACCAAGGCGTTGCTAAAGAAACAGAGCGTGCTCGTCGACCGACTGGTCGCTAGCGTCCAACACCAGGCCGCGTCACTGCTTCAGCCGCTACAACGACAGGGCACGTCCTCTACAACCACAACAACCACGACAGCCGAGCTGCAGCCACAATTGGACCGTGCGTGGCACGAGGTGCGCGTGTGCGTCAAGCTGCTGCACTCGGCCAAGCTCACCAACCACTACCTGAGCGGGCTCTACATCCAGTCGAGCCTCGTCAAGTGGATCCGTCAGGCGCGGCGCCGCACGCAGGAGGAGGAGCGCACGCGCACGCTCGAGGCGCTCAACTGCTGAGTCTAAGCATGAGGATTGAGACACATCAAGTACTGTTGAATCTGATGCCTTCGATCTTGAAGTTGCCGAGTCACGCGTGGACTGGGGAAGCTCACGGGTCGCGCGTGACCGACTCGTTGGTATCTTTGGCACCTCGGAGGATCGCCGTCCTCTGGACCGTCCGTCACAACCGGACTGGATCATGGAGGCTCCGATGTTTTGCTCACCGCAGCAACAGGAAGTGGACGTGCGTGACCCGGTGGAGTTCGTTTGCGGCGTGCAGTCCGGCGAGATCTTCGTGCGCGCCAACCGCGAGGTAGGGCTCTTGCTTTGGGACTCGACAGGAAGCAAACGATCCAGCAGCGGCACTCTCTTCGGCGCGAGACCGTTCGTGCTTGAGCTGCTTGGCGTCGGTGGGGAGTCAACGGAGCAGCACCTGCTCATTCAGCGGCGAAGCGCCAAGGTCGAGCATGCGCGTGCTCTGCGACGGCAAGTCAAGGCACGACTGACCCCTCGATTGTTCACGGCAAGAGCAGGATCTTTGGCTCTAACCCTTCTGTCGACTGCAGGTGCGGCGTGAAGCACTTTCAGAGGAGGCGCAGTGGACGCGTGAAGCGATTGAGATGAATGCGACGGCCGCGAGAGATGGAGTCGAAGTGACGGCGCAAGCATTTCACGGGTCATGGCAAGCGGCAGCGTGGACCGAGTACGTGGCTCAGTTTGAGGAGCTGTCGCAGTCGCTCCGCCAGCACGTCGCGGCCGTCGCCCTCCGGCTGCACGCGCTGCTGGACTCCGAGAGCGACTTCATCCGCGAGTGGCTAGCCAAGGAGGAGGCGCAATGCGCCGCGCTGCGGCTCCAGACCAAGCTGCTTTACCGCTTCAGGCCCGTTGTCGAGACTTGCCGACGCCGCGGACGAGCGATGGCTGACGATGTCGGTGCAGTTTGTTTGCCATGCAGTTGGAGAACGAGACGGCTGGACAGGTCCGGATGCGCCGCCTGCCGCTAGAGGACCCCCAACGGCGGCGCTGTGTCAAGGCGGCAAGCGAGAACGTAAAGCGCGGCGTGCTGGCCGGTCGAAGTGTCGAGGTGATGGAGGTGTACAAGATCGAGAACCGCGCGTTGCTGGACGTGTTTCAGCAGCACGCGGCCGCACTACCCCCGGTCCTGGGTGCCAAAATCAAGGGCTTGTTCTGCAGCGTCCCGTCCGAGAGCGTCGAACGTTGCGTCGTTTTCGGCATGCATAGCGACGTGAGCGTCTTTGAGGACAACGGTGCTCGGATGTTTAGCCGGTACGCGAGAGACCGGAAGGCAGCTAGTACTGGGGCGGACAGTCGCTGACGCTTTGGTCGCCCCTCGTATCTCAAGACCAGGAGCCGGACTGCGTGAGGTGGACGACACTGACGCGCCTGGCACGGCTCGCACGCTTCGAGCTCGATCGCGGGCGATGGAGAGCCCGCTGCTCGCATTTCCTCGGCGCTTCAGTCGCTACAGCACGCTGGAGGCATCCAGGGCGTCTGCCATGGAGGATTCTCACCCAAGCCAGGCTTCGTCAGAAGAAGGAGACTCCGTGATCCCAGAGGAGGGATCCACCAGGTATCTGATGCTGTGCCGCGTGGCAATGGGTAGGACAGAACGAGTGCCGACCGCTGGAAGCAGCGAGTCGTTGGCGAGCTTCGTCGACTTCGACTCGCTCGTGGGAACGCTCGTGTTTCCCGACGAGGTGATGGCGACTCCGAGAGAGATGACAACGATATGGATTGGCGCCTAACGCTATCCCGCACTGCTTCGGTGTGCTGTCGGACAGGAAGAGTACCTCGTGCGATATCCGCAGGCGGTCGTCCCGGAATTCCTACTTCAAGTGAGAAGACTGCATCAAATGCTCGCCACACGATGGAGCACTGACCTCGCGATCATGTCTCCAAATGTGTCAAGTACCGGATGGTTCCTCCAACGACGACGCATTCCGTTGCGACAGCATCGGACCGGACCACGAGCGTCGACCTAACCAACCAGGCCACCTATCTCGCGTCTGAATCATTTCGAGTGCTCACAACGGCTCAATCGCCACCAACGCGGGTTACCGCCTTCCCACTGCATCTAAGCGACGACCCGGTCACGAACGTCTTCTCCAAGCCGTCAGTCTTAACCTCCCAGCCGAGGCGACTGAAGCATAAAATCCCCGAGGGTCAACGTGACGGCCAAGTCAGCGCCGACGTCGTGCTGGCCAACTGCGCGCGGCAGAAGACCCGCCTCCGGGAAGACATCGACACGCTATACTCCGTCTTCTGGGCCGGAGCGAGAGACGCGTGGGCTCGAGCGCTCAGTGACCGGCCATGCCGAGACGAGCGAGAGCCACGGCGCTGACGGACATGGTCGCAGCTGGCGGTGGCAAAGGAGATGGAGCAGACAGACGCGTCCGTCCATGACTGGCATTTGTGGCGTCCGTGCCAGCGTGTTGGAATGGCTGGCAGATCATTCGTTGCCGCACCGATGCGCCGCCTTTGCCGACGTGTTGGTGACGCGCTCTATGACTTGCGCCGCTTGATATATGACTTGCGGGGCTTCCCAGCCGGATCGGACGACATCACTCGCACACGCAACGTTGACGTCCAGCGCCGATGGACAGACGTACCGCACCCGCGAGGCTCGCGACCAGCCTGACCGTGGTGGTCGAGTGCCCGTGGGATTTGGAGCTTCTTCGTCGACGGCCCCACAATGCAACCACGAGCCAACGTAGAGGCGATCCCATCGAGCTCGCATCTGTCGGCCGCGTGGAGCGTGTGCTGTTCGAGCGGTGCTCCGTTCCCTCCCAGGCGGTCAACCTTGATCTTTCGCGTTGGCTGGTTCAACTGATGCAAGTCCACATGGCGCGCCATCGGGTCGGTCCACGGCTCCTGCTGGCGTCAAGCCCCATCGTCGAGCGCTGTCGACTCTGACGCGTCGGCGATGGGCAGCAACACTCGACAGACGCTGGCACGCAGAGGCGAGGCCGTTCCATTGATCGACAGCCGGTGGGACCAGTTAGCGAATACCAGTCGCGCCAGACGTCGAGGACGATTACCACGTGGACCGGCGCGTGGATTGAATCATTCTGCCTCCGTATGTCGAGGCCTCGGGACGTTTGCGAGTGACAGGGGCCGAGCAGGTGGCCTCCGAGGACGCTGAAGCCGCAGCCAGGCCCACGCAGCTGCCTCCGTCCTCGGACGTCCAAGAATAGCCGATCTGCATCACTTCAAGGCCGGAATGCCCTCCACGTCCTCGGAGATTGCGCTGGTTGAAGGGTTGAGGCTGGGCGGAGCAGCCAAGCCACCTCCGTCGGCGTGAGCGAGGTCTTCGATATATAAATACACAGCCGCGACCATCTTTGGCGCTCGAATCCATCGCCGTCGAGCAGGCGATTGATCGACAGCGTATTTCGGTCCGCCCGCGCCACAAATACCGCGCTGTCGGCTCAAAATACGCCTCGGTGCCAAGTGAGACCGGATACCATGGCGCCGCCCCGCCGTCCGCGATGAGCCTGCGCGGTCCACGAACCCGATCCGGATGGTGAGCTACAGAGAGCGCCCGTATCCGTAGCCAGCGTCCCGTGCTTGATCCGCCGGAGTATTTTTGCGGGGCCACGGCCGTGTTGGGCGTGTTGGCCAGCTGGGGCCTGGGGCAGGGCAGGGGACGGGCGAGCGAGCGACGGAGAGCCTCCCTCTATACCCGTCCATTCCCCCGTGACCAGCCAGCAGCCGACGTGCTGGCGGGCTCGGGGCAGTCGCCGCTGTCGTTCGCGCACCTGCGTGCGGGAGATGACAGCCAGCTGGAGGCCCCAGTTTGCAATTCCTGCGCCAGCTGCCACGTCGGTCGGCCGCTTGACGCGAGCGGCTGGAGCGCAGGCCCAACACCGGCCCACGGCGAGCGACTGAGTGACTGTCGGTCCCTCCATTCGTCCTCGAGCCGCCCGGGGATCAACCCGCGTCGAGCCCACTCTCGAATTCGCTTCACCATGACCACGACGACGAGCTGCAGCGGCGGCGCCGGCTACGAGGCGCTGGCGGCGGCGGCAACCAAGGCGGTCGCGGGCGAGGCCGGCAAGCGGCCGTACTACGGCAAGTGCCAGTACAAGACGGGCAAGTGCTTCAACGAGCGCACGCTCAAGCGCAACGGCGACGCGCACTCACTGTGCGAGGAGCACCGCGTCAAGCAGAACCTCATCCAGCGGCGCAGCGACCGCAAGTACCAGACGGTGCACGCCATCCGCCGCCGCGAGCGCTCGCAGCGCCGCGCCGTGCTCAAGAAGCAGGTGTCCATGGCGGTCGCGCAGCAGCTCTTCTTCGAGCACCAGCAGCAGAAGTCGCTCGGCGGGCTGCCGCTGCACCTGCTGGCCGGAGGCGGCCCCTCGCCGGGCTCACCGCGCCACCAGCCGGATCTCGCGTCCATCGCCCACCCGGGCTCGCTCGTGCCGCCCATCCAGATCCCGCCAGCCACCATGGCGACGAGTCTGCCGGCGCCGGCGCTGCTCCCGTTCTCCGTGCCCCACGCCGCGCCGGCCGACGGCCGCAGCGCCGCCTTCGTCGGCGCCAGCGCGGCGTTCACCAAGATGGAGCAGCCGCAGCCGCTCCGCGCGCAGGTGGCGGGCTGCAAGCCTGGAGACGAGGCGTCGCCCACGGGCATCGACGACTTTGCGGCCGACTCGTTCCTGAGCGTGGCGGTCGACGCGAGCGCGAGTCGCCGCGGCGCCATTGGAAACGCCCGCGAGGTCCAGGACGAGAACGAGCTAGAGCTGGACGAGGACGAGGACGAGTTGGACCTGGGCGAGGACCTGGCGCCCATCGTGTCGTGCCGCGGCGACCGCGAGCTGTGGACCGACGAAGACATAGAGTTCCTTCAGACGCTGCTGCTTCCCTAGGCCGGCCGCCACTGCCCGCCCCATCTAATTTATGAGCTCGCCGACTGCTTGCACCGAACATTCGCGGATAAAAAGACATCTTGTCGCTTCTTGCCGCGCTTCTAGCCGCGCTTCTAGCACCGCTTCTCGGTTCTCTGAGATCGCTTCGCGGATCCGCGCTCCTCTGTCGGAGACCGTCGAGGTATTACACACAGCCAAAGTGATGGGACGGAAGATCGTCATGTTCGCAGCAAATTTCCGCCGGATCCTCGCAGCTGATCGCGGATCGCGCTGCTCCTTGGATACCGAACTGGGACTTGAAGATACTCGCCCGTCCGAGTGTTGAGACCGTCGACGACGTGATGTTTCTGTTCCATGTCATTGACGCTTGACGACTGACTCGCTGGCGCGGAGCGAACGAGTGGCATCAATCAACAGGTCGCGCCGACCAACCGGCCGGGTCAGGCAGTAACAGCCTCCCACTTGACGCCACCGACGACGCCACGGGCGAGTGGGACGCCGTCTGTGGCCGTCGGCCGCGCGCCGCTTGGCGCGGAACGCTCCGTCTCGATCTCGCTGAGGCGTTCGGCATCAGGCGGCGGCTCCGAGATGAACAGTTGGGCTTGGGGAGCGCGGAAGGTGTCCGCACTCGGTACACGCCATCGCGGATGTGATTCTACCGCTTCGATTCACAGGCTTTTGCCTGATGCGCTTTCACAGAAGCAGATCGACAGTCGGCACCTCCCGCCGCAGTGCACAAGCACCCGGCGGTACAGTATTGGCCTCCCCGAGACCCTCAAAGCCTTCGAGTCGAAGGCGTGATGACTGCCTGGTCAGCGTCTGTCAGTTCCGCATCGCCTTGAGCGAGGTATCACCTGCCGCAGTGCTGTGTGACTTGAGGACCCATTGCATGTTGAAGTGGAGACCGTGAAGCGTCTCGACAGTATAAAATCCCAGAGTCGTTGAAGACGGGCCTGCAGCCCCGACACCCCCCAGACAGCGCGAGAGGGGCGGTGCTCAAGCCATGGCCAGCGCTCGTCGAGCCTTGGCGGGCTGCCTGATTCACACCGACGATTTCCTGCGCGGGCCAAAGATCTCGCCGGCCGGATCGCCTGCCTGCCACCGCGTACACGCCATCCGAGCGGCGACGACCCCATGCGGAGCGTGTTAGCGCTCGCCGACGCCGACGCCGACGCCGACGCCCACGATCGCGCGCTACTGGCGGTGGCGCTGGCGCTGGGGGGTGCGGCGCTGCCTCGTTGCCTCGCGGTCGACTCGCTCCGCGGCGGCGCGCAGTCTCCGCGTTACCAGCGGGTCGCGTGCGAGTCGGCCGAAGCATTCCTCAATCTCCCACCCGGCGCGCATCCGCCCCGACCAGCCCACTGCCGAGCCCTCGACCGCGTCGACGTCGCCATGCAGTACGCGTTTTCGTTCCCCATCGAGATCCAAGCCTTCGTCCCGCCCGCGTACGGCTCGGCGCCCGCCACGACCGTGCGCCTGCCGCCCGTTCAGATGCTGCTGCGAGTGTCGGACAACAACAAGTCGGCGGCGTTCCGCCACGCCGGCCCCGTCGGCGCTGTGTTGGACGTGGAGTCGCCCAAGCAGTCTGCCCAGCACTTCTTCCTGCTGCCGCCGCCGCTGGACCTCGGCCTCTCACCCGAGCACCCGAGCTTCAAGCTGACCAAGCCCCGGCGGCAGCTATCGCTCCGAGACCTGCTGTGCGCTGACGCGGCGTCCAGCGCGGCGCTGCTGCGTCGCGGGCGGGCCAACCACCGCCGCCAGTGCGGCGTGCCCGACTGCTACAAGTACGCGCTGACCGGCGGCTTCTGCATCCGGCACGGCGGCGGCAAGCGCTGCGGCCAGCTGGGCTGCCAGACCGTCGCGCAGAGCGGCGGCCGGTGCAAGGCCCACGGCGGCGGCAGCAAGTGCAAGGTGCCCAACTGCGGCTCGGTCGCGCGCCGCCGGGGCTACTGCATGGCCCATGGCGGGCGGCAGCCGTGCAAGGTGGCGGGCTGCGCCAAGTGCGCGCACGGCGGCGGCTTCTGCATCTCGCACGGCGGCGGCAAGCGCTGCTCGGCCGCCACGTGTGGCAAGAGCGCGCAGGCCGGCGGCTTGTGCTACAGCCACGGCGGCGGCAAGCGCTGCGCTTCGCCCGAGTGCTTCCAGGCCGCACGCAAGGGTGGGCTCTGCATCCGCCACCGCAAGGCCAGCGAGCCCAAGGTCGAGCCGAAGGTCGAGGTGGGAGGGAACTACCACCCGAACGTCGAGGTCGCATGAGTTACTCACAGGGATGGAACCACGTGCAGCAGCGAGGAGGGTGCGCGAACGCCTTGTGGTCCAACACTTCAACTTGCCCTGACTGATTTTCGTGGACGACCAATTTACATCGTCATATTTCATATTTGATGTCGATTTACGTGAAATATACTATATGGGAGGTAAATCATGTCGAATCGATGCGTGACCATCACTCACCTTTTGACCCATTTTACCCGAACCCCACTTCGCATCTCGCTCTTTTTCGAACCTCTGAATTACGATGGGCACTGCCATTTCGTGATGGAAAAGAAGACTCGTGGTGGATTCCGGCAAGAATCATATTGTAATCTAGTCAATCGTTAGAAAAGCCGCGGAAAACTTGCTTCTTGTGGGAGTGTGCGCCGCAGAATGTCCCGCCGCCCCGCAAGTCGCGGCGGCACTCTTTCTTTCCCTCCGCCGCAGTCACTCCCGCCTGCCGCCTCCCCCCCCTTCCTGCCTGCCTCCTGCCCGCCGTCGCGACCGCGCGAACTGTCGAGAAGACCCGCCCCGGCAGCCTACCGACCCCCGTGCGTTAGCCTGTCCGAAGCGGAGCCCGAGGCGCGTCTTCTCGCTTCGTTCGCGTCGTCCACCGCCCCGTCAGTAGCCTGAGCCCACACCTCGCCGGTCTTTCCCAACCCGAGAGTCATCATGTCGGCCACCACTACTCGCAACCATTTGTTTCTCACGATGCGGCTCCGCGGCCAGCCCCGGCGCGCGCCGCTGGCCCAAGTGGGTCAGCTGACCGCAGCCTAGACGGTCGTGCGTCTTCCTCGGACGCGCTCGGGCGTTGTTATGACGCCAGGGACGTGCCCGAGGACGCGCACGGCCGTCCGGGGGGCGGTCTGCAGTGCACTGGGGATTTGTATATGCATGTGGAGCCGGTCGGCGACCTCAAGGGCGTGGTCGAGCCGAACGGGAAGAGCAAGCGTCTGGGCGGCGGCGTCAAGTGCGTCGCCGCTGGAGAACAAGACGACGGAGAGCAAGAGAGAGAAGGACAGGAGGAGGACTGGCGCAACGTGGACACACTCAGCGACCTGTTCTCGCTCATGGAGGGCGAGCAGGCGCTTGGCGCGGACTTCAGCGTGTTCTACGAGGATCAGGACGCCATCCCCACAGAGGACGTCGGCGACTTCTTCTCGGCGATGGAGGACGCCAACCGCAGCTCGAGCGAACTGGACATCGTGCTGCTCGGCGACGTGCTCGAGTCGCCGGCGGACGTCGAGGACGCGCGCGTTGTGGACGAGTTTGCCGACCTGTTCAGCTCGTTGGAGCGCGCGGAGGCGCTCGAGTCGAGCAAGGACGACGCGGCGGATGCCGAGAACGTGGACGCCATGTCGGCGGTCTTCAGCCAGCTGGAAGAGCAGGACGCGGCAGACACGGCGGATGCGGACAACGTGGACGCCATGTCCGAGCTGTTCACCGAGCTGGAGCAGAAGGAAGCGGCCGATTCGGCAGACGCTGCCAACGTGGACGCCATGTCCGAGCTGTTTACCGAGCTGGAAGGCGCCGAGATGCAAGTCGAGGAGCCCAAGTCCAGCACAGGTAGCGACCAAGACTGGATCGACTCGCTCGAGGTGGACAACGTCGCCAGCCTGTTCGCAGAACTGGAAGAGGCGGACGACACGCCACCGACCAAGGTGGACGTCAAGGCGGTCGCCAAGGTCAACGCCAAGGTCAACGCTAAGGTGGACGCGCGGATCTTCGTGCCCACGTTCGCGGTGCGGATCGAGGGCAAGCCGGTTCCCCATCCCCGCTCGCTGCTGTCGATCTCGACGACGATGCTGGCGGGCCCTCCGCGGTCGGCGCCTCGCCACTGCCCGCCTCCGCCGCCCTCGCGCGCGGAGAGCGTCGGCCGGTGGAAGGAGAAGCGCAAGGCGCGGTCATTCGCGGCGCGATCAACCGACCCGGCCATCTCGGACACCCGACGCGCGTGCGCGGCCAAGCGGCAGCGCGTCAAGGGCCGCTTCGCAGCCGAGAAACACACGTTCGTGTCCATCACGTCGCTCCAGCAGACCTAACGCCTGCACCTCCTGCTTTGCTAGATTTTCACGCCCGGGAGTCGCTCCGACTCCACATTCCCATACAACAAGACCCCGTTGTGCTGCCACGCGACCCCGTGTTTTTCTTTCATGACCAGCAAGTAAAGCGAGACGAGCACAGCGAACGGAAGAAAGCGCTGGGATGCATTAGCAGAGACGGTGGCGGCCTCCTGGGGCTCATGCGTCGAAGTACCACTGCGCCGTCTTGCGGCGGAAGTTGGTGTTCGGCGGGCCGGCCGCGATCTGCGAGACGCGCTCCTTGTACTTCTTCTCGGCAAGCTGCATGCGCTTGAGCTCGAGGAAGTCGGCCTGCTGCTTGTGCTGGTCGGCTTGCTGCCGCTCCTCGAGCTGGCGCAGCTGGTCAGCCTGTGCGCGCTTGAGCTCGGCGCGGCGCTCGTCCTGCTCGCGTAGCTCCTTCTGCAGCGCCTCCTCTGACTCGCGCTTGAGCTGCTCCATGTACGCGCTGTCCTCCTGCCGCAGCCGAGTCGCCTGCACGCGCTTGGCCTCGGTCTGCTGCTCCCGGGAGAGCACCACCTGGCGCAGCAGCTCCTGTCGCGCGGCCTCCTCGGCGTTGTGCTGCGCGTCGCGCTTGGCCCACACCGAGTCCTCCATGTCCTTGCGCAGCTTGTCCAGGAACGACACGTCTTCCGCCTCGGTCTCCATCTGCCGCTTGAGCATCTGCTGGTACTCGAGCTGCTCCTGCCGGAACCGCTCCTGCTGCTCTCGTTCGCGGCGCCGGTCCTCGGCCTCCTGGGCCAACGCCTGCTCCAGCAGCAGCTGATCGTACTGCCGCTCCCGCTCGGCCGCCTCGCGCGTCGCCGCCACGCGCTCCTGGTTGAACTTCTTGACCTCCATGGCGCGCTGTCCGCGGCAGTCAGACACGCATCCCAGTGTTAGTCCGCAGCGCGCATGGCTGATGATCAACGGACAGGATGCGTACGGCGATCTCGCTCTGGCGGTGGTGCTCCCGCAGCTCTTCCTCGACGCGCTTGAGCCGCTCCCACTCGGCCAGCAGCTCCTGCTCCTCGGCGCGCTTGTGCTGCTCGCCCGCCTCCTTGTACTGCTTGAAGAGCTGCACCTGCAGGTCCAGGATGGCCTTCATCTCCTCGTTGCGCTTGGCTGCCGTCTCGCGGTCCACGCGCTCGCGCTCCTCCTTCTTGAGCCGATCCTCCTCCCACAGCTGCGCCATCTTGGCCTCCACTTGTCTCTGCTCGGAAGGCAAGTGGCGACCTTGAGCGACTTGGCACTTGACACTATGCACGACAAACCCCACGCACCTCCTGCTCCTCGATCCGCTTGCGCTCTTCCAGCTGCAGCTCGCGCTCGGACAACACGATCTTTTGCACCTTGCGCGTCTCCTCGACGCGGAGGTCGTCGCACGACTCGCTGGTGTCCGCGGCAAGCGCAGTGAGCAGTCAGAACCCGCGGTCAGGAAGACGCGAGAGGAACAGCACGCGTCGCACCGGTACTGCTGCATCCGCTTCTCCTCCACGACCGCCTGGCGCTCGCGCTCACGCCTTTGCTTGAGCTCCAGCGCGCGCTGTATCATCCTTGGTG
This sequence comes from Phytopythium aichiense, assembly GCA_023338125.1. Classification (NCBI taxonomy): domain Eukaryota; phylum Oomycota; class Peronosporomycetes; order Pythiales; family Pythiaceae; genus Phytopythium; species Phytopythium aichiense. The sequence goes on from JAADYH010000014.1 coordinate 22,569, forward strand.
TCATGCTCTAGGTCAGCTTGCGATCAAACACTCGATGACCGATCCAGCGACCAACGCACTTCTGCTTGCGGTCCTCGGGCGTCTCGACGTTGGCGAGGCACTCGGCCTTCCACTCGTCCATCTCGCGGTTGTACAGCTCGGCCAGACTGTCCCCGCACACGCACACGAGATGAGAACGAAGTGCATGAGTCTCCATGAACTTTGACAGCACCAGTGAGAGCGCCGCGACCCACCGGAGGCGACGCGAGTGCAGCTGCGACTCCTGCTGGTTGCGCAGCTGGCCGAACACGCGCTGCACGTGACGCGCGTCGGCTTTACCCGCGAGCGAGTGCTCCCAGTCTGCGCGGAGATGCATCTTGCCGATGCCCTTGACGCACTCGCCGTAGCTCGACAGGTGCTCCTCCCGCGCTCGGCGTTTGAGGATGAGCGACTCGCCCACGCCGCGGCTAGCGGCCGGCGCGCCGGCGGGGTGTCGCGCGGCCATGGCTGCACTGGCAGATCGGTCGACTCTGAGACGCGTCAAGTTGGCTGTGTGAAGGCAGCGTGAAGGTGGCGGCGGCGGCGGCGGCGCGATGGATTGTCGGCTTTGGCGGCGGTCGGCCGCATTTAGCGTTGCTCGCGTCCTTTGGCGGTCGCTTCAAGGAGCTCGAAATACACTGCCCAATCAGACGGAAGGCTGTTGTATTTTCGGCGAATCATGACTGAGATAAAGTCAGTGATGAATGGTGGTTGGGTGAAATGATCCTTTTTATGGATTTGGGGATGTTTGGTTGGATAAAACAATGTCCACAATCATTCTTGCAAATAAAACGATTGTAATTGGTGGTAATATGAACGCATTCATTCTTTACAGCCAATCGGAGGCTGGAATTGTCTCGAAGGCACGGTTCTGATTGCGTATTCCATCGCGCTTTCCCGACTTGACCCGCTCATTTTCCCAATTGCACACAAGAAGACGAAGGGCAAGAAGAGCTTGGAAGCGGCGCGATGGAGGAGCTGACGCTGCAGTTTAAGGGACAGACTCTTGAGCTTGCGCTTCCCAATGGAGTGGACACGACGGTAGGGCAGCTGCAGGACGCGATCGCGCGACTAGTGCACGTGGCGCCGGATGCGCAGCGCCTATTCCACTCGAAGCGGCGAGTGGACATGTCGGACGCCGCGCAGCTCGTGGTGGACGCCTGCGAAGGCCTGCCACAGTCTCCCACGCTGCTCCTGCTCGAGGGTGCCTCCAAGGGAGAGATAGAGCAGATGAAACAGACGCAGTCAGCGGTCGCGGCGCAGCAGCAGATCCGGTACGAGCAGACCAAGTTGAAGTGCATGGATCGAAGACCGCAGTATTGCTGGTGACTGACAGCCCAACCTCTCCGTGCAAATGACATACAGCGCCAACCGAGCAGCGGTGAGTATCGCTCAGCGGAACAGTGCGTTTCTGGCACGAGAGTCGGCAGCGTCGAGCTTCCGCTTCCACAACATCGAAGTCCTCGAGAACTTTCGTGACAAGGATCGGGCTCGCAGCATACTGAACCAGCTGGCCAACGATCGCGGGATCTTGGCCGTCATGGAGAAGCACAAGTGCGTTGCCAGTATGCTGACCTTTGATAAGTGATAGATCAAGCAAACTGACGCTGTGCGATGCAGATGGAGTGTCGGCTCCCTGGCGGAGATGTTCCCGGACGGCAAAGTCGGCGTCGACCCGGTTTGCGTCCTCGGCTTGAATCAAAACAAGGGGCAGAAGATTCTGCTGCGGCTGCGCACGGACGACCTGCTGGGCTTCCGAAAATACTTGAGGTGCGGAGCTGCAGGTGAATCCAATGATGAGATAGCAGACTGGACTGACGCGTCTCAACGTGTGGGCGGGCGGCTGCAGCATCAAGAAGGTTCTGTTCCACGAGCTCTCGCACAATGTACGCTCCTGCGCTCGTTCGTTCGGCATTGCGGGGGCGTATGGCTAACCGTGGTGTATCCAATTCAGGTGCACTCCGAGCACGACTCCAAGTTCTACCAGCTGATGCGGCAAGTCGAGCGCGAGTGCGACGAGCTGGATTGGACGCACTCTTCAGGCTCGTCGGTTGGCGGTGGAAGTGCAATACTAGCAGACGAAGAAGAATCACCGCGAAGTGCGTTCCACGGCCAGAAGCTGGGTGGTGGCGGCGATCGCTCAAGGAGCCGCTTGCTGGACGAGCTGCAGCAACCGCCTGCGCAGCCTTCTGTCAGTCAGTTACCACCCAGCATTGCCGATTCTGAGGACCGTGGCCAACTACCAAGTCCGGCCTTGGGTGTCGAGAGTAGCGTCGGTGATCAACCAGTGCGGCCTGTACATCGACCTGCGTCACCGGCACCGGCATCAGAGCCAACACCTGCACCGACACCGATTCCAGCAAAGGTACGCTACCACGTATGCACGAGTGTTGCTGAGGTTCTGCTCCAAGCTGACATGGTGTGTGGTTGGACAAGCAGGCTTCTATCCCAGTCTTGAACGCTCTTCCGGACGAACACCCGGACTTCCCCACGAGTGCGTTTAATTGTCAAGGTCGCCTTGCAACCCGTTCTACATGCACTGACCAAGCCCGCTGTTTGAACCTTGCTTCACGACGCTATAGGCGAGAGAGAGCGACGGGTGTATGGGGCGCTGCGGACGCTGCAGGCGCATTACGACGCGCAGGTCGTGGCCAACGCCGTCTCGGTGCTGCACAAGATCGTGGCCAACATTATCGGACACCCGGGCGAGGCCAAGTACCGGAGCATCCGCAAGGCGAACCGCGTGTTCGAAGCGCGGGTGGGCCGGCTGCCCGAGTGCCTCGAGTTCCTGCTCGCGCTCGGTTTCGAGGAGCAGTCCGAGGCGCTCGTGTTGGCCAGAGACGACCCGGCGCTGCTGTGGATCGGACGCTCCACACTCGAGGTCATGCTGCCCGCGTCGGCGTAGCGTCGGCCGAGGTGATCCATGAACGGGAAGCATGTGCGATCCAATTATCACGTACTGAGAAATACTATAACGAATATGCGTATTTGTGCGGGAGACATCAATGTCACTGTGTGTCGTTCCAAAACTGAACTTGAAGTGTACTGGATTATGATAGAATCAAGCGAAGAACAAAAATGGAAGGATCTGATCCAAGCCAGGTGGGACGCCACGAAACACGGGATGACGCATCGGTGGTCATCATTTTGTAAAGGACAATCTATGGTACTTTTAGGCATACGGTATGATGATGGCGGCTTTTCAAGGTAGCTTCAGTTCTCCAACCCACTCCAAGTAAACCTCAATCTGGAGCAATTCGTATATTTGGTACAACTACTGTCCAAGAAGCGGAGACCCACCTGACTTCTCCTCTTCACAGTCGCAGGAATCAGTCCAAAATGGCAGGTGCGCCGCTGACGCCCTTTCTCCATTTCACAGACCATACAAACGCCAAGTCAACCGCCTCCCGCGTCGACAAACACTGCGCTTTACTATGGACGAACTGTCGTCCATGGCCCACCCAGGCTGTCTTTTCAGGCATTCCAAGTCGAGGCGGCTGGCCCCCATCATCGAACGAAGAGCCCAAGGCCCCCGCCGCCCCCTTGGAGACGCCACCGCCAGGCCGACGCAGCCTCGGACACAGCCCCGCCTTTAGACCCGCCTTTAGCCCCGGACGCGGCCGCATGGACTACGCGTACTACCCGCACGGCGCGGCGGCCGTGGGCGACCTGAACGAGAGCAGCGGCGCGCTGCTCATGGCGTCGCTGGAGAAGCGGCGCCGGCGCCAAAACTGGCTCAAGCTCGGCGCCGCGGTTCTCTTCGTGGGCGGTGCGCTGGCCGCGCTCTCGATACTTCCCGTGCACGAATTCCTCGAGCTCACGTCCGCGTGGGTCAAGCAGAACCTGCTACTCGGGTCCGTGGCCGTGACGCTCGTCTTCCTGGTCGCCATCCCGCTGTGTGTGCCGTCGGCCGTGCTCGAGACGGCGGCCGGGCTGCTCTTCGGCGTGCCGCGTGCGTTCCTCATTATCGAGGTCGGCAAGACGGGCGGCTCGCTGCTCACGTTCCTCATGGCGCGCGCGCTCGGCAAAGACGCCATCGGCGGCTACCTGCACGCCAAGTTCCCGACCTTCCGCGCCTTCTCCGAGGTGCTTGCCACGGGCAGCTGGAAGCCGCTGATGCTCTTCCAGCTCTCGAGCATTCCCAACCTCGTGCGCTGCTACATGCTGGCCATCACGCACGTGTCGCCGCTGCGCTTCGCCGTCTCCTCGGCCGTCGGCGGCATCCCGCACGCGCTGCTCTGGGCCTACGTGGGGGACCAGGCCACGGGCATCGCCGCCGTGCTTGCGGGCGAGTCCGAGATGAGCACCGGCCGCCTCGTCGTGCTCGTCAGCAGCGTCGCCGTCACGGCGCTCGCCATGACCTTCCTTGTGTTCTACACGCGCCGCCAGCTGCAGGAGCTGCAGAAGCGCGAGTGCCGCTCCAGCAGCGAGGAGAGCGACCTGCTGCTCGTCATCCACGCCGACCCGACGCCGACCCACGCGCAGACGACGCCCACGCCTCGGTACGCGGCCTGCGACGACGATGACTCGCGGCTCTTTGCCAAGTCCAAGAGCCCGCTCCAGCACCAGCACGCTCGCCACCTGCTCGGCGGCATCACCACCGCGTAGGAGGGACCGTCCGCGTGTATTCAGCGTTGCTGGCGACGGCAGTCCTCTCTGTGTGCGGTTGGGATACTGCGGACGATAGAGCAGCAGCGAGTCGGCGACGAGAGAGAGGACCGAGCCAAGTAATCTAAACTTTATGTCATGCCTTCATTCGGTTGAGCCAAGAGCAATCGCCGCCCATGATGACGTGTGATGGATGCAAAGGAACTCCTCCAGTCGAACGCCTTGGTCTCCTCATATGTCGCTTTGGAGATGGCTTCCTCCCGCGTCCAAGCTCAACTTGAAGCCTCGATGCGAGAGGAGTCGGCGATGCGCGTGCGACAAGAAACCGAGTCAAGGAAACCCAACGACCCGTTCTTCTCCGCAGCTGAGCTCATGGCATGCTTGCAGCAAGCAGGTTCCATCGAGTTTCCGAACCCAAGGAGGTCTCTTCGACCAGACGACCCGGTGAACCCATCGGCCAGCGCACACCGCCAAGGCTGTCACACGATCGGATTGGTGGGTCTCCGTCTTGGACAAATCCACGCCTGGATACCGGCAATCGACCCGCACCCAGTGTCCAGCCACCATACGATCTCATTCATCGATCACATGCAATTGCACCCACGCCGAGGCTTCCGGTTCGAACACCACCACCGCGAGCGCAGCGATAGACACGCCACCGACGAACGGCAACCAGCCGCCAGTCTGTCCGATCGGCAAGCCATGCGCAGGGCATTCAGGCTTGCTGACGGCGGCGTGATTACTGCGGTGAGCGCGGTCATTCATTCCCGGTCACCCATTCCGCGTCGTCGGGTGAAGCGTAACCATTTCCAGGTTGGTGCGGCGTAATCCGCGGGCGAATCACTCGGGTTTTGTATGCGGTTGCCCCGTTTTTAGAGCAAAATGTCGCGCGGGCAAGTCTCTCGGACAAAGTATGGCGACCAGGAGCCACTCTCCGGCTTGCGCATGGACGCGCTCGCTGACTGCCTGCCGCTCTTCCACTCGCCGCCCGACTGCCGACGCCGCCACGACCTCGTCGATCCCCAGTCCATTATTAGCCGCGCCAGTCCTCGACCCACTGGGGACCGATATAGCTGCGCTATCCCTGGCCGGAATAAGGCCACAAGTCCGCCTCCCGCCGCTGCTTTTCGGCGTTTGGACGGCACTTCACGCCCCTCCCCCGCGGCGACTGCGCTCTTCAACGACCACGGACCGATGCCGCGACGCGCCTGCGCCATGTGCGGGCCGCCCCCCGGCCGCCTGAGCGTCCGCGCGCGCTGGTGGCTCAAGCTGGCGGCGCTGCTGGGCGCCTCGGGCGTCGCCGTCTCGCTCGTGGCGCTCTACGTGCCTGTCAAGGCGTACGCGGCCATCAGCATGGCGTGGATCCAGAGCAACCCGACGTGGGGGGCGCTCGTGCTGCCGCTCGTGCTGTGCATCAGCATCCCGCTCTGGGTCCCGTCCACGCTCTTCGAGATCCTCGCGGGCTGCGTCTTCGGCATCTGGGCCGGCGGCTTGCTCAGCGTCGTCGGCAAGACGGCCGGCTCGCTGCTCGCCTACGCGCTCGGCAAGCGCTTCGGCCGAGACGCGCTCCACAAGTACATGCAGGCGCGCTTCCCGGCCTTCGCGGTGCTGCTCTCGATTCTCCAGAACGCCAGCATGAAGCTGCTCGTGCTGCTCCAGCTCGCGAATGTCCCGCACTCGGCCAAGTGCTACGGACTCGCCGTCGCCGACGTGTCCACGCTGCGCTTCACCATCTCGACGGTCGTCGGCGCCGTCCCGTACGCCATTCTGTGGGCATACCTCGGCCATCAGAGCAAGAACCTGATGGCGGGCACTGCGGGGAACACGGTCGTGGCACTCAGCGCCGCCTCGAGTGACCAGCAGCGCCTCATCGGCATCAGTGGAGCGCTGTTCACCGTCGTGTCCATGAGCTGGCTGGTCGTGTACACCAAGAAGGAGCTGCGCGCCGAGATGCTCAAGCACCAGCAGCGCTCCAAGAGCCAGGACGAGGTTGAGCAGGACGAGCTCTGGCTCGACATCTTCGAGGAGAACGACCAGGAGACGGACGAGGACGACGCGCCGCTCGTGGTCAAGGCCAAGCGGAGCGCCAGCTGCTCGTGCTCGTCCTCCATCAAGCAGCGCTCCGCCGCCGTGATCGTGGTGTGAGCAGTGGCATCACATCACAAGCTTGGGGCGATGCAAATGGTTATTTATTATGACCCTCCCCGGACGCGCAGGGTATCGACTGACGACGCGTTCGACGTCGAGCGAGAAGCGCAGCAACAGCGAACTGGAAGCGCCCGTATAGACCATAGTGGGCAGTGTACAATAGACATACACATCGGTTTTGACCCGCACCACGCGACTGCGTGCGCAGACGATTGCCATACCGCCTTGTGAATGGAGCCCTGTCCGTCAATCCCCATCGGCATTGACAAGATCGGCGAGGCGCCTGCTGCAACATGTGACGTGTGCGAGCAGTCCAAACCGGTATGTTCTCCCGGTTTGTTTCCACTTTTTTCAGCGGGTTCAGAACTGCATCACTTGGGTTCAGTATGTCTCTCTCTAAAGTTCAGTCGGCCGCCACAAGTTCACCGTATCCACTCTGAATAGTGCCCCCTCTGCCAATGCCGAGCGGCTCCAAACACAATCACAACGAGACCACGGCAAAGCAGCCATCTCGCCATCAATCCAGCGCTGCCTCCTCCGTCCCGAGCGTCCCGAGCGCGTCCACCACGTCCTTCGAGCGCTGCGGCTCCATCTCCTCTGGGACTCGGCTGGTCGGTACCGCCGCGGGCTAGTCGAGCGCCTCCGATGGACTTCGACGCGACCATTGAGCGGCTGAACGCGCTCAAGCTGCAGGAGCGAGGCGCGCAGTCGTCGCCACCGCCGCCGGTCGCCAGCGACGAGACGCGGCGGCTGCAGGAGGAGAACGCGCGGATGGCCCGAGAGCACGAGCGGCAGGCGCAGCGCTGGCAGCTCGAGATGCACGAGATGCAGCGCCGGGTGGACGCGGCGGAACGGCAGAACCAGCTGCTCAAGAGCGCGCTCGGCGAGATGGACGCGTACCGGCAGGAGATGCACACGCAGCAGCTCGTGATCGAGGAACTGCAGGGACAGGTTCGGCAGCTGCGCATGGCCAACCTCCGGTTGCAGTACGTCGTCCAGCAACGCGACAGCCACGACCACAGCGGATTCATGCCGCCGCAGCCACCGGACGTGTTCTGATTCACTGACGCGCTCTGATCCGGTGATCGTCGCTGCACCGTGGCTCTTGATGCGGCCAAGTCGACATTGAGTGAGAGATACAGTCGGCTTGGTGCGCTGGGAGGCGGGGTTCCCGAGCCAGGAAGGATGGAGAGAGGATCCACTTGTACCATGAGATAGTTTTAGTCGCAGCCGAGGCAGCCACGACCCAAAGCGGCTTCGGCTGTCGCCCCGGATTTGCTTCCCGACGCTTGGCAAACGCAGACGACCGAGCTATAAACTATTATTTTGAGCCACTAGCGAGTGCGTGTGGAGCGCGTTCATTGCGCCGTGTCCGCCGCCTGCCTCTTGATGGAGCGAGCACGCGCCAGCAACCTGAAGTTGATGCCGATGAGACAGGTTTGCCGGCAGGACGCGCATCAGTTACTCAACGTGGCGTACGTCTTTTGAGCCGAAGCCTGCGTCGTGAAGGTCGCCGCCGCGACGTAAAACTCCTGCACAAACTTTTGGAGCTGCGTGGAACATCATGTGCGGAACACGATCAGTCGACGATTTCGGCGATCGACGAGACTTCATGTGGGCTGGATGCATCGCACCTCAGCTTCAAACTCTGTCACCTGTCGACAGGATACACGACAGCGTCAGAGACGATCAGCTCGCACTCGCCGATCGCCACGACGCGCTAACCTCTTCCTCCAGCGACTGGATCTTGTCGACCTCGGACTCGGAGCAGTACTCGTTCATGTCGACTCTGGAGGCACAGGGCGAGGTTGTTAGTTCGTCCTCCGAGTTCATCGACTTGTTCTCCTCCGTCTTCGCCGCACTTGGTCTTCATCATGTCCTTCTGGTGCGTGGATGCTAAGTGCTTGGATGTCCCAGGCTGGCGCTCGTTCGGCAGCCACCCCTTCCCTCGAGGCTTGGGGGCCTTGTCGTCGCGTAGCAGCACCTTGGGCCTGGCCATCGCACGACATTTCGCCTTGAGTTCCGCGTCGAGTAACGATTCCCTCGACCGCCAAACACCGCCACAGTCCAAAACACAACGACTCAGACACGATGCCATACTGCGCCGCTGCTTACACGAAGGCCTCGACGGCCGAGGGCCTTGCCACCGGCACCTCCCGCGGCCTCCTCCGCATCGCAATGTCCAGGATCGAAAATGGATCACGCAGCCATCCGCTTGTCCCACAAAAATGATGGCAACAAACGCATCCAACGCTGTAAAACTGGTCATAAGCAACAGTAAAACTGGGACATACAAACTGACGACCTTCGTGCAACACTCCAGTGTTGTCTGGTGATCGGCTGCCGCCACACCCAGCAACCGGTCCAACATGCTGCAGTGGTCGCAGCTCCAGCGGCGGCCGGCGTCTGCGGCGCTGCGTGCGCTCCAGCGCGTCTACGGCGGCTCTGTACATGGCTCTCGCGTCTCCACGCAGCTCCAGTGCTTCAGTTCCAGGTAAATCGGTGTAGAACTGGCCGAGATACGCGCTGCGGAAGACCAGAGGCTGACCTCATGGACTTGCCTTGCCTTGCCTTGCCTTGTGCAGCGCGGCGCCGGGCGACAAGAAGGGGGACAAGGCGGCGGAGGAGCCGCTGACCAACGAGAAGATCTGGGACCGCGTGCTCGCCAGCCACCCGGAGCAGGACGACCTGCCGAACAGCGACCTGCTCTACGAGTATTCGCGCAAGGCACGTCGTTTCCTCCGTTTCCATCGGTCTCACGTCCATGCAGAGCTGACCCTGCGCACGTGGCCTTGACGACACTTCAGAGCTACTTCGGCATGGCCTCCGCCGGCTCCCTGGCGCACGTGAGTGGCTCGATCACAGGCTCCGGCGACGTCCCGTTGACCCTGCTGACCTGGTTGTTGCCGGCCGGCCTATAGATCGCCTTCTGGTCCTGGTTCAAGGGCTACGAGCAGAGCCTAATCGAGAGTGAGTCCGCGTGAACCCCGCCCGCTTTACGCAGCCACTCACGCTGGTTGATGTAGTGCACCCGGTGCTGGGCGAGCCGAACTTCTTCTCGTGGGTCACCAACGACTTTGGCTCGTCCGTCGGCTTCGGCACGAGCATCATTCTCGCCGGACTCATCGGCTTCCACGCTCGCGTACGTTGCAAGCAGGGGCCACTGCCCTGCCGATCGTGGACATCATATACTAACGGACCATTGTGCTAATGGCGGGTGGGGACCTCCAACAGCGTGCTGTCGCTCGCATCTCGATCGTCGCCGGCGGCGAAAAGCTGCGGTTCACCACGCACAAGTTCTTTGGCGTACGCCCCGCTTGTCCCTACTGGGTGTATGTATGCAGTGATTCATGTTCTAACGGGATCGGATACGTTACGACTGCACGACCCGCAGGACTTCAGCGAGCCGATCGATGTGCCGGTCGAGTTTGTGTCGGCGCACCCGAACACCAAGAGCAACATCATCCTCAAGCTCGCGAACACGCGAGGCTTCTTCCTCGTGGACACGCGTGGCAAGTTCTACAACCGCAAGAAGCTCGAGAGCATGATCACCTTCCGCACCAACTTTGTGAGTCATGTCGTTTCGCTGATTGTCTCTGTTGATCAACATCTGATGCGACTCCGCTCTGTGATATGCGTGCGACCCAGGACGAACACCAAAAGATGATCCAAAAGAAGCAGACGATTGAGGTGCGCACGGACCTGCCGCGCACGGAGCTGTCGCCGTTCCCGTCCGAGACGCCCAAGACGCTGTCGGCCAATCGCAATAAGCAACAGCACAACGCTGGCAACAACCTCCTCACCAAGCGCGGCCCTCCGCAGCAGGGAAGGAAGAAGAAGAGCACGTCGGCGTCGCGAAAGACCAAGAAGCAGTAAAGATGGCGTCCACCGCGAGAAGGAACCAGCTAGGCATGATCAACAGACAAGAGGTAGAGGCAAGGGATGTAAATCCTCAACAGTTCTGTACCGCCGGTTCACGATGTAGAAGTGGCCTCCGCTGCTGCTGCGATCAGCAGCGCGTCATACAGCTCGCGGGCCGAAGTGACCAGTTCGTCGGCCGTCATCCTCTCGGACACGTCGCGAAGCGCGAGCAGCACGCCCGTGGCGTCCTCGGCGCACTCAATGTCGTCGCGAAACGCTCGGACGACGGCTGCGCAGAGCAAGTTGATGAAGGAAAAGTCGCTGGGCGTGAGGCTGAAGATGGAGTCCCAGATGCGCCACACGTGCGCCAGCTCGAACTCGCGAGCCATGAGCACGCGTACCCAGCGCAGCAGGAACATCTGCGGCTCCACGCCCAGCAGCGAGAGGCAGCGCGCCGTCGGCGGGTCGCAGCGGCTCAGGATGTGGTGGTGGATGCGGTTCATCTGCTCGTACAGCGGTGACGCCGACAGCTCCGCGCTCCGCGAGGAGTGCGAGACGCCCGACGGACTGCCATGGCAACGCTGACGTTCATGGTGGGGCTGACTGCGTTTGAGCACGTGCTCGTTCGCCTTGGCGAGGTCGAGCGGCACGACGACCACGTCCGGGCAAAAGGTACCCGCCATGCGCAGCATGATCTCCTCCAGCAGTCCGTAGGCATCGTGCTCGATGAACGAAGCCAGCGTCAGCTCACGCACGATCTCCTCCGCGGCGTCCCGGCAGCACTCGTAGTAGCGACCAGAGGCGCCAGAGAAGGCGGAGAGGTGCAGCAGCGCGTCGCGATCGAGGAAAGCGTCTCCGTCCAGGCCTCGTTCGCTCTGCATCCCCAGAAACGATTCGACGTACACGTAGGATGCATCGTCTTGGTCCAGATCCTCCAGCTTCTCACTCGACCGCGTGCGCAGGCGAGGAGCGGATTGCTGCCGCGTGAACTTGAAAAAGTCGTACCCGCCGCCGCTGCTGGTGCTTTCCGCCTCTTGCTGCGCCTTGTTGTAGGTCTCCTCATCAGCCTCAGCGTTGCGTTGCGTCCTCGATCCTGATGGCCACTGCTCAATGTGCAGCAGGTACACGATCGTCGCGAGCAGCTCGCTCATACCCTGGCAGCATGACAGTCGAGTGAAGCGCCGTTAGCGACCGAGTCGAGAGGGAGGAACGTCGCTAGTGCTGCAACAACGTACCTGGTTGTACGACACGGCAGGGTGGGTCTTGGAGTACGTGTAGAGCACGCGGATCATGAGTGCCTGGACCTGCGGGTCGCGGAAGTAGCCCACATGCCCGCGAGTACGTCGGACGTCCTTGTAGATGTTGTAGAGCAGCACGTCTTGAGAGGCATCACAGCTCTCAACAAACTCCTGTGACGCAGTTGCAAACGTGAGTACCAGTCCACGGACTCCCCCAGTCCAAGTTCGCACGCCGCTCACCTCATCATCAACCCGACCGGCGACGTTCTCGCTCAGGGCGGGCAAGCGTTTGCGTTCCACGGCGTAGTGGCGGCGCTTGTCCGTCACCACTGACATCCACTGGCGGATCTGAAGGTCGCCCGGGATGTAGTCAAGCCAGACCTTCCACGCGAGGTTGCGGACACAGGACCACGAGAGAGCACCCTTGAGCGCCTGATCCCGGGAGTCGGACGCCGAGCAGCGCACGAACACCTCGAGGAACTCGTCCACACGGGCCTTGGCGTCCCTCGACTGGAGTTCCCGCAGCGTGGCGGCGGTCGCGCTACTCGACAGCCGCTGCCTTTGCCGATGCTGCTTCTTCCCGCTGCCGTCGGACTGCAGCGACCGCGGCGACTGCGTGCTGGAGCCGACGCTCAACATGGAGCTCGAGCCGATCTCCGAGTCGGCAACGCGGTCGATGGCCGCGCAGATGTCCGAGGCCCAGTCGCTGGCGTCCCGAGCTTGGTTGGCGCACAGGAACCACGTCTTGTCGGCCGTGACCACCATCAGCACCTCCTGCTCGATCAAACGCAGTCAGTTCTCCTTTCATTCCCCTTTACTTCTCGCTCGATATCGCTTACCTCCAGCGTGTCAATGTGCGCGGCGTGCAGCGGTATCCAGCCAAGTGGCGGTCGCTCGCGGTCGCGAGAGTCCTCGTAGTAGTAGAGGCCCAAGTCGTCGAGCGAGGCGCCAGCCAGCACCACGTCAACCGTCTTCCATTCGGCCGGCTGCCCAAGCTCGAGCATGAACCGCCCCGCCTTGATCTTGGGCTGCCAAGACGCACCAGAACGCGTTAGTCCAGCCACCTAACCGATCGCATCACATCCACCAGCCTTAAACGAACCAGGAAGCGGCTCACGCGTGGAGCGAACTGCTGGAACAGGCGGGACCAGACGCCGGACGCCGGTGGGGACGACGCCGAGAGCGACTGGAGCGTCGTTGCCATTGTGGTGCTCATCGTTCGCCTGCAATGCACTTGACAGCCGAGTGAGCGTTTCCAGACTGTGCGGAGCTTTTCTTAGACGCTGACCAGAGGCGCGGGGCAGCAGGACGGTCGACGGCTGGCGCAGTCGGTCTCAGTGTGTGGTCGCAGCTGTGAGTGTCAGCTGCGAAGGTTCGAACCACTGGCGCGGGTTGAAGCCGTGCCCTTTCGAAAGATTCGGCGCCACAGGGACTCGCGAAAGATCCACGATCGAAGGCGAGTCACGCGTGGCCATCTCCATGTGAACTGACTCGCTGCAAGCTCCCCTTTGCCTCGAGTGGTGTCGACTGAGACCTGAGAGCACCACCGTGGATCAGCACTGACTTGTCAGCCCCTCAAGAGGTAAATATAGACTCAAGTGGATCACCAAGTCGTCCAGAAGGATTGAGCCGAAGACATGGCGTCGCCTGCCAAGCGACCTGCGCGACGCCGGAACGCCACGCCCGTCGCCGCGGAGCTGGAGCGATTCCGATCCGGCACAGACAGCTCGGTCGTCCGCGACGCCGTCGCGCAGATCGCCATGCGCCTTGTCGACGCGGATGACCGGGACGAGTTCAGGCGTGCAGACGGCGCCACCACACTCAGTGAGCAACCAGTGCTCCATTTCCAGCAATCCTCGGCACTGACGATCCTGATCTGACGCTCGTAGTCCATCACCTGTCGCGCGTGCTGGAGGAGCAGGCCACGCTGGCATACGCGTGGAGATCAACCACCATCTTTGGCAAAGGGTACTGCACTCGTTCTCTCTTCAAAGTCTGCTCCTTCATATTGGCTACATGTTCCTCTCATGCTGTTACTGGCATAGGTGGTCGGAGCTCGAGCTTCACGACTGCCTGGAGTTCACAGGTCCGTCTGCTTGTCTGATGCCTCATACAAGTACACACAGCTCAAGCTCATCACGACAACCTGTTATCCCAGCAGTGATAGCCATCACGCATGCTAGCCTCGACACCGAGATGGCGGTGGCGATGCTCGACCTTGGCGCCTTCCAGCGGCTTGTGGAACTCACAGAAACGCTTCCGCCGCCACTTGATACGTGCGTCGGCTTTGCTATCGAAGCGCTACGCAACCTCAGCTTCCAGGATCACGATGCGATGTCAAGACTACCCAACGGGTTCATCTCCACCATGTGGGACGCCGCACTTCATGATCAAGTGCGTCGACACTGCTTTCGATTTCCCATGAACTACGCCCATGTCAGCTGACACAATTGCGACACCTGCAGTCGAGCGAACGACGCGAACTCTCGGCCGAGATCTTGTCGAATCTCGCTGTCCACCAGCCGACTTGCACCGATCTAACCAAAGAGCGACTTGCGCAGGCAGTGGCCATTGTGCTCGCTCAATCTGACGAGAGCAACCAGAATTGTCTTTCAACCAACCTCCGCATCGCAGTCGCGGATCTGCTGACCAACCTGAGCGGCGACTCGGGTTCTTGTTTGCTCCTGGTGTACGAGTTGGATGAGCAACGCCCCAACAAGCCGTTCGCGTCTCGGCACAGCGGCGCAGTGCACCTCGCAGTCATGGCGGACGAAGAGCAGGAGGGGTCGCTCAAGCAGAGCCTGGAAGCCCTCGTACACAACGTGTCATGGAGCGATCCGGCAGGCAAACGCGCCGTGCAAAAGGTCGGCGTGTCCAGCTTCTTGCACACGTTCATCGACGACGTGCGCGCGCTTGAGAACTGAGGACGCAATACGACTTGATCGACGTATGATGCCCTCACAAGAAAGGAATGCGCAGTCTTACCACCATGATCGTCCTGTTCGTCTTGCCGACGCACAACTAATTATAGCAGTGATCCGATTCACACTCACCCTGGACATGGTGGTGGTGTCGAATGCACCACTGACACTCTCGAAGCGCTCACCACTTGCTCAACCCCCTGTTCGAAGATGCTCGATAGAGTGACGCTGTCGGTGAGCGACATGAGGATGCAGCCGTCGATACCCACAAGTCCGTTTGCCGTGCGTGGTGGTACGATTCGTGCGGCGGCGCTCGCAGCTCGCCGAGCCCACCAGTTCCGGCAGAAGCAGCTGGATCACGCAGCAGTCGCAGCGAGTGGCGTCAAGTTTTTGCGGCTCCAAGGCGATGACGGAGCCAGCGACGCGTTCCGAGCGCCAAGTCCAGTGCATACTCTCAGCTCGGGAGTGTCTCGTGCACCACCGCTTCACGTCAAGAAGAACTTGAACCTCCACCTCGATCTTGGAGGCGTCAAGTCGCCTGACCTGCCGCTCATGATGCAAGCGCCGCAAGCAGGAGTTCCTCCACCAGCATCGTCACTGGTTGCTGAGCAGTCTTCGCACATAAGCTCTAACCAGACAAAGCGATCGTCGCAGGTGGGGGAGTCATATCCTGACATCGTCCAAACATCTGAGCGGCGTCGGTCGTCGTACTTCATGACACCAACGAGTGATTCCAGACAGCGGCGCAAGTCGAGCGTGACACTGAGCATGAGTTCTCCAGAAGCGGCCGAGTTCCACGTCGTCGCACAGGACGGACCGGCCGAGCTTGGCCGTCGCACCAAGCGCATCAAGAAGCTCGGTCGAGGTGCTGGAGGAGTCGTCTACCTCGGCGTGTACGTGCCGGCGCTTACGCTGGTGGCAGTCAAGGACGTGACCGTCTACAAAGACGCTGAGAGGCGCATGGTTCAGCACGAGCTGCACGCGTTGCATGACAACGTCACACCGCTTGGACGCTCGACGGACGGAGCGAACGGGAGTTTCCCAGACGAGCACTGCCCGTTCCTTATGGGCTTCTACGGCGCATACCTACGACCGTCCAAGGGGGCAGTCAGCATCGTGGCCGAGTTCATGGAGCTCGGCAGCATGCAGGACCTCCTGGATGGTCAACGCACGATATCCGAGGACGTCTTGCGTCACGCCGCCTTCTGCTGTCTCACGGCTCTCGATCACATGCATGCCCGACGGTATGGATCTTGCCATACCCAGGTCTGAGGTGGCGAGGATCCTCACTTTCACTGTCACGTTCACCAGGATGATCCACAGGGATATCAAGCCGGCCAACATTTTGATCAACCGCCACGGTGACTTCAAGGTATGGTGCTATCAGACTCAGAGACCTTGCATCGTCAATGGCTGACCACCTTCGTTCGTCTGTAGATCGCAGACTTCGGGCTGGCAGGAACGCTGGCGCAGTCCGAATCGTTTTTCTCCGAGTTCGAAGGGACGATCATGTACATGGCTCCCGAGCGGATCTCGGGAGAGCAGTACGGCTGCGTGAGCGACGTCTGGTCCCTCGGCGTCGCGCTCTTCTACCTCGCAACAGGAGTTTATCCATTCGCGGTCGACGACGGCTTCTTTGGACTCGAGGAGGCCATATGCACCGACCCGCTGCCGCCAATGCCCAACCGGTTCAGTCCTGCGTGCCGCGACTTCATGAAGGCACTCTTGCGCAGAGACCCGTCGGAGAGAATGACTGCGGATCGCGCGTTGCAGCACCCGTTTCTCGGCGGTAGCTACTGGGGAAGTGCGGCACATGATCGATTCCGCGCGACTTGGAATGAGATTGCACCTCCATCGTCAATCACGAGCACAGACGTCGAGACGATCGCGGCTGTCATCGCTGACCAAGCAGCCCGCTACCCGCACATCGTTGATTTGACTCCGCCGTCGAACGGTACCTGTCGTTTCACAGCGAAGTCGGCAAAGCCCGACGCTCAACATGCAAGTCCGCGAGCGTTTTTCGCGAACATGACGCGGCTGTTTGCTGGGAAAACGACATCAACAGCATCAAACACTGGCGCTCAGGCGAACATCGAGCCCGAAGCAGGAAACGAAAAACCAGATTATGTCACCGCCCTCGCAGAGATGTGCGCGGTCTCCGCTGCATACCTTCGCGACCGAATTCACCAGGTAACCATCCATGCCAGCGCGATGACGACTTCATGGTGCTAATTATGCGATTATCACTCAGGAAATCCGTAATGCCCAGTTGCAGTAGACCCTGCGAATGCCTCGGCAGCTAGCTCCGACGGTCCAGGGTGTGGTATTTGCTCGCGACGACGCGTTTTTCAGCCAGCTCGTGCTCCATCTTGGACACGACCGAAGTCGTTGCGCGCCGTACTTTGCCCACAATGTCGCGCTCTCGCAGCTCCAAAAGCTGCTGGTTGACTTGGTCGAGGAGGCTTTTTTCATGATTTGCTTTCTCTGCAACAAGCTCTGTCATGGCTGGCTCGTCTCGAACCGGTAGATGATATCGTCGCTCGCACCCCGTGCTTCCGTGCCGCCCCTCGTCCGTCTCATCACAGCACAGCCAGCGCTTGGCGCGGTGCATCATGCACCCAGGAGACACCGAAGCAGTTGTGTTAGACGACACTGTGCCGCCACCTGTGCCGATCGAACCGCTGCGTGTCAGGCATGTTCGGACGCAGGCGAACTCGTACGTTCCAGGGTGGTAAGCGCACGCATAGCGATTGTTCTGCTCCTCCGAGTACTGCATTTTGCACATGCGGCACTGCATACGCCGCTTTTGGTGGTCGTGGAGCACCGAGAGCTTCGTCGCCTTCCGAGCTTTACTCTTCGAATGTAGAGCAGACACTTTCGCGCTCACGCCAGCCAATGTTTGGGATTGAGTTGATCCCGGAGTGACATCCTTTGGTACCAATCGTCGTTCCTGAATCAGGAGCTTGTGCTTCAGCTCGAACGACGCGCGCACCACTGTACAACGCGACCACAGCTCGACCCACTGCTGGAATCGCTCCTTCAGCACTCGGCGGCGAGACGCTCCGAACATGACCGCGCCAAGCTCTGCGCGCCGCAACCTCATGTGGTTCTGACGTCGTCGCTTGCGCTGGAGAACACCAACCTCTTTGGCTTTGAACGACCGCTCCGTTGACAGCAGCCGGAGCTTCTCCTGAAGTCGCTCGACCTCCCGCTCGCTGGCAACTACAATTGCCTGCCGCACAATCATGTCGACCAAGAGCGCGAAGTAGCGTTCATGGAGCTGATCGCGGAGGTAGACAGTGTTGAACAGCTGCACGCGGTCGTGTAGCACACTTGAGTCCATGATGGCGTTCTGACGGTGAACCTTTTTGTACCTCTGCTCACATGCATGCCGCCTTTGAGCAGCAGCAGTCAACGTCGCGTCGGCAGCGATTACTCGCGACTTGCACTTGTCAGCGTACTCTCGTTTGGCGACTGCGTCAGCCACAACGTGTGCTCGCTCGTCCATGATTTGACGAAGCTGCGGCTCCATCCTATGCAAGTTCGCTTCAGCTGACGCATGACGATACTGCCAGTACGCCACTCGCTCCGTCGCATCCATCCACTTGATCTCGGCAGCAGCCATCGCATACAGCGCCTCCACAGTCGCCATCATCCTCTCTTGCTCGAGCTTTGCCTGGAATGCCGCACGCTTCTCCTCGGCAGCCTTCTGAGCCTCTTTCAGACGCTCTTTGACTCGACTCGATTCCAACTCTGCGCTAATACGCCCATTGACTGCCTGCTCAATCAGAAATCTGTCAAACTGCCGCTCAAGTGCTTCCGCCTGGGCCTGGGCTAGCTCACGCTCGCGGATCTGCATTGCCATAGCGTCTTCAAGCTTGATTTGAGCCCACTCGCGGTGAAGCCGATGCTGTTCGTTCTTGCCCAGCTTGATCTCCAGTCGGCGGGCTGCTTTGTCGTTCACGTGGTTCCGATCCTCGACCATCTTAGCGTACTTGGTCTTCATGGCCTCGAACTCCAGCTTCCGCAAGTAGTCCCGCATCTCCGCTTCTGCGCTCGCCATCGCCTTGCGCTCCTGCATGCACCGGACCATCTCTTCCAGGTAGAAACGACGACATAGTCGCTCTTCAGCGAGCATCTCACGTTGGTGTCGCTCGCGAAGCATTCGCTCTGCTTCTGCAATGCGGCGTAGTTCTTCACGGCGACCGAACTCCTGCCGCAACACATGGAGTTTTAGCATCTCAGCCGCCCACGCCGCCAGCTGCAGAGACCATTTCTTGCGTCGCCCTGCCCACAGTCGATTGAGTCCCACCGCAACGTGCGTCGAGAAGCTCGCGTCCATCCGTTGAGGCTGCTGATGCCATTCAGCGACTGCTGGCTTACGGCTGAAGTCGCGCTCAAGTGCCTGTTGCTTGTAGTGCTCCTCGAGAATCACTTCGTTGCAGGCTTCTGCTATCGTCTCCTTCATTAGTTCAAGAAGTAGCACTTCACTAAGTATTTCGACATACATGCCGTCTCGTTCGTTCTCGCTCATCGTTTGCAGCGAGGAGTTCTTGCATAGTAGTTTCTCTTCGACGGCTGCCATTGCCAGACGCTTCTCGCACGCGCGTGCGGCCCGTAACAAGTCGAGACGCCCCGGCTTCCGGCGTTTGCGGTTTCCAAACGCGACACGGCCGCACACTAACAGCTTGTTAGCTTCTAGTCGAGCCTGCTCGAGCTTCTTCTGCTTGTCTTCCATCTCGTATACCAGTTGCGCTTCGAGCTCTGTTGTGCACACTTCTCGCTTCATACGTTCCTCATCTGCCACCTTCTTGATACGCCATGAAGTGATGAAGCGAATGTCGCGCTCTTCCTCTTCCATCTGAGATAGTTCGTGCGCTTCTCTCACGCGCTCGTCTCGGTAAAAATGTCGTATCGACTCGTCCTCGACTGACATCATGGCTCGCTCCTGCTCACACTTTGCATCCTCGAATGCCATGATTTCGTCGAGTGGGATGTACAAGACAGCTTCCCAGTCTAACAGATCAACGACCAGGCATTCGTCGTCCTCGCGGTAAAACTGGACGGTAGCGGCACCAAAGCGCGTGTCGACCACCGTCTTTGGCGATCGGTACTTTAGTCGGCGCAGCGCGACGCCTGCGTTCTCTCGATCCGTCTTCACCAGCTCGAGTTGCTTGTTGAGATTCTCTAACTCGTGCGTCGCTTCGTCTCGCTTGGTTGAGATGCGAGCACATACGGTGGCCATTTCATCGCTGCTCTTAACCAGCGATGGCGCGTGGAATTCGGCGAACTCTGCTTCTTCTTCGACGCCTTCGATGGCGTGGTTCGCGGCCTACCCAGCAGAGCACCGGATGTTAACTAATGACCTCGTAGCCATTGCAAAGAGGATAACTACCTCGCGCTCTTGCATTGCAGCAGAGAGTTCGTCCTTGGATGTCTCGAAACTTGAAAACGCAGCAGCGTCTTCTTCCAGCAGCGTAACGGCGCGTCCAGAGTCCCGCTCGACCAAGGGCAGCTTGTCTTGCACGGCAGTACTGTCCAGACGGGCTCGATCAAGAAAGTCGAGCTACAGCAGCAGAATTAGAAGTCAGTCGGTCTGCTTGGGAAGGAGGCCACGATGCTTGAACGCACTCACCTGAACGGTCAGCAACACGGTGAAGTGAGCGTGCTGCTCGTTAATCTGCTGGATGCGGAAGTGGAAGTTCTTCAGTCGACCGTGGAATAGAAGGTCGTCGCTGAACGTCGCGTGATGTATGTCTTGGACTTGGCGTTGGTAGATCGGATCGTCGCTATTAGCGCCTTTCAAAACAGCTTTTCGGTCCAATCCGTGCCGGTAGTTGAGCGCATCGATGTCTTTAGGCGCAACGCGGTCGTACAGCACGGACTCGGACTCCTCGATCAGCCGCGCCTCTTTCTCCAGACGAACGCGCTCGTTCTCGATAGCTTGGAGATGCTTCGAGTTGCGAAAGTGAAGTGAGATACCAGACGTTGTCTGTGCTCGGTGCTGTCGAACATTTTCGTCCAGTTCCGGATCGGCTCCTCGTCCCTGAAGTGGATCGTCGAACGATACGGACATCTCTTTCCCGCAGACTTTGCACTTCTGGCCAAACCCGTACTTGGAGCCCCAGGACTTCAAGTTGCGATGCTCGCAGTCAAACGTCCCACGGACTGCTTGCTCGAAGTTCGGGATCATCAGCTGCTCCTTTATCCACGCGCCTTGATCCGAATCTAATGCCGCAAGCTCTTGCTGGTTGGTCGTGTTGATTTCGTCGATCAACCGCTGCTCCTGACGAATACGAAACTCGCGTTCCTTTCGCTCTCGTTGACGCCGGTCGTCGATGCGTTTCTCTCGTCGCTGCCACGTCTTCTTGACCAACTGGAGGCGTCCAGCCATGAAATTGCGCGCGAACTTCTCCTTAACATCGCGAGTAACGTGCTCCTTCTCGATCATGGAATCCACGACAGTCTCGGACTCCGTTCTGTCTTCATCGACGGGGTTCAGACGACGCTGCACCTGGAAATCGATGTGAGCCGACACGCTCTCGTTATACGTCGCCTCGCGCATGCCATCAGCATAGAAGTGCAGCTCTCGGCGCGCCAGCTCTCGGTCTTTCTGACGTTTCCGCATCTCATCTTCAAGAGCCTCTCGATTCTGGATAGCACTGTCTTCTTGGCGGGTCTTCGCCGTCTCTTGTTGCACCAACTCAATCTTGTCCTTGTTCTTCGCCAAGATTTCACGAGCTTGCGCATCTTGCTGCCTTCTGGACTGGAGCGCTTTCGCACACTGACTACCCAAATACACAGCGTTCACTTCATCGAGTGCGCTCCATCGACTGGACGTAATTCGCTCAAGGGTGCCACTAGAATTCTCCGTCGTGACACTGGCCAGCTTCGGTACCATCCAGCACGTTAGGGCTCTTCTCTACATCAAGGGCAAAGATTATCGCGCGTACCCTCACCTTTTCCACAACGTGTACTTCGGACCTCCCGCCTCGCCACTCGTAGCGGATTCCGACGACCATGGAAGCCCGCGCGTACGAGTCTTTGGCTGCATCAGGAGGAGTCTGTTGCTGGCTCGCCTGCTTCACCACTTCTGACTGCGACTTGAAGCTGCAGTAGAACCCGAGACTGCACTTCACGTTTGCAATATGCGGCTGGAGTAACTCAGACTTCCGCTCTTGGAAGTTCACCCTGCATCAATAGAAGCTTGGGTTGGTCTGTTGCGCCTCAAAGAGCAACATAATATACGGAAGAGATCCATCGATGTGACGAACCTGGATGCATCTACAAAGTCTAGCTGGTGACCTGCATCCAACCTGCTGTTTTGTGCTCCTGTTAGCACACTGCGCTGCTGCCTCACCTTGGTTTGGCTAATCTCCGCGTCAATCTGCTTCCCAATCTGTTGAGCATAAAAATGGCATGATGTAAATCCATTTGCTATCCCGCCCATGACCAACAACGCTCAGCCTACCTCCTTCTTGATCTCAGTCCGGAGCATTTGGACGTAGTGGTCGCGCTGGAAGCGCTGCGTGTGACCGTGGAACATGCTCGAGTCCCACGTCGCCTCTCGGTTTTTCTCCACAAGGATCAGCTCTTGCAGCAACTCCGCACATCGCTGGCTGCTGTTGTGCTCCGATTGCAACCGCAATGTCTTGACCAGCTCCGAAACGAAGTGGCTTTCTCGTTGGATCAGTCGCACCCGCATCTCTTCTTCTCGGAAGTCATCGAGACGCTCCTCAAAGCTCCCAGCAGACGATATCACGTGCTGCCAGCCGCTTCCGGATTTACTCCGGCGTATGGATGCTGCGTCCTGCAGGCGCCGAAACTCAAACGAGAAGCACAGCCGCGGGCCTGAGAACTCGAACTCCAGCTCCCCGCTTTGGATAATCTGAAGTCATACAAACAATCAAAGTAGAACGGATGTGAGCCACGTCATAGACACTGAGAAGAGTTGAAGTTTTCCTTCGCACCTTGCCAGCCGGGTCAAGAAATTGGTTCAGTTGGAGCGAATCCAGGTCGGATCCAATGAACAGCTGCCACTCGTCCACTGGCAATTGTACGGTGTCTGCGTCTTCCCGTATGGTTGATGTGACGAAGGAGGTTAACAGCATTTGAAACCGCACTCGAAATCGGCTTCGCTTCGGGAAACGAACACAGCCGGTCAGTTTCGCTAGCAACTCGTTCTGCTGGCGACAAACTCCGCTCTGTGAATCGATCCACTCGACACAACAGGACTTGGACTGGTTGCGATACGTCCACCAGTCGATTTGCCCTTTGATTGGGAAAGTGCACTGTCGAAGCTTGTGCGGGCCTCTCTGAACATACCAGAACAGTTTTCATCGAGCGTTAGCTATCACAGCGCAAGCGGTCCATCCTGATGGCGGTAGCTTACGTGGAATCGCTGGATCGCGAGCATCAGGTCGCTCCGCCGAGATGCGGCTTGGTGCTCAAGAAGTCGATCTCGGATTGTGGCGAGACGCGTTTGGCTGGCTTGGAGATCATGTTCGGCTTGATTCTTGTACTCTGTCGCCTTCCACCGTTCGATCATGGCAACACGAGCCTTTTTGTAGTGCTCATCGACTGGTGCTGCCGCAGTCTTGAGTATTTGCAGCTTACTCTCCATCGTTACTTGGTTCAGCAGGAGCGTCGGGTCTTCGAACGGCTCCGTGACGACTGCACCGTCAAAGGAGATAGCTGACTGGGAGTTGACGTCAGATTGAGTTGGCTGGAAGATGGACTTGCCCACGACCATGGGGAGGTCGTGTCTGTCCTTCGTCAGCTCTGCGAGTTCGTGCTCAAACGTTGCCTCGCTCGTCTTCGCTTCAGCAAGCAGTGGTTCAAATATCGCCTCGGAGCGAGTAATGATGGCCATCTTCTTGTCGATGTTGCTCATCCGATGGTCAAACGTCTTGATATGCTCCAGATGCTGCGCTCGTCGAGTCACCAGCGTGTGGAACTGAAGCTTTTCCTGGTCCTTTGGGTCTCGCCGCGGCGGTCCCGCCAACAACGCGTTCAGTTCGTCGTACTCGCTCGCAATCACTTGAATCGCTTGGACGTGGTGGCTTTTGCTCTCCATGATCGTTCGCCGTTCATGAAGCAAGTTGCTTCTCGCGAGTTGGGCCTGCTCAAGCTTTTCCTCCAGCATGGTTACTTTGGATTGCGCCTCCATCAGGTCAACACGCTTACGCTCGTGCTCGACGATAAACCCACGTGCGCTGAAGAGCCCGATCGTGTGTTCATCTGCATCGGCACAGTCGAAAACAAGTCAGTGGTTACGCAATGAACAACACACTCGTCAAAATGAACTTTTAGACGACAATGCGTTAGCATCGGACGCACCCATCCCTGGCTGATGGCCACCGTCGATCTTGGAGTTCCATTCGCCCGGCTCGAGCGCAACTCCGAAGACGCCGAGGTTGGACTGGATCTCGTTCCGGTGCAGATAGAAAGTTTCGTCCGCGTCCTCCTCCCCGTCCACCGCGCGGATCTCCGCCTTCATCTCTTCAACAGACTCATTAAACGCCGCTGTTCGGTCCTGATCAAGCGTCTGCTGGGCTGAGAACGCGCGTGCGTTCTCGAGGTGCTTCTGCCAGTAGTTTTGGCTCATCTGGCGGCGCTCCACCAGCTCCTGCTCGGTCTTCCGCTCCTGCTCCTCCTCGCGAAGTTGTTTCTCCGTCATCTCTTTCTCAAGCCGCGCCTGCCGCTTCCGGCCCATGTCTTCCACCAGCTTTTCTCGCTTTTCTCGCTCCGCCTCGGCTCGCATCTCGCGCGTGCGATCCAGGAGCGGCGCGCGTCGCTGGTTGCGCTTCTTGAGCCCGAACTGGATGCCCGCGTCCGCCTGTTTGGCCTCTTCGAACTCGTCGACCACACGCTGGCGGATGCGCGAGTACTTTATCGTTTCGGCGTCCATCGTGCGCACGTCGTTCACGTGCTCCCGCAGCAGCCGTCGCCGACGCAGAGGCGGCAGCTCGGCGTACTTCTTGGCCGCGGCGAGCGCGCTCTTGGCCTCCTGCTTGACTGTCTCCTTAATCTGCATGGCCGCGTCCTTGGCCTGCTCGAGAACGGGTCCGAGCAGATGGAAGCCCTGCATGAGCTCCTGCTTGTCCTCGAGCGCGTCCAGCATGTCCTCCTCGGCGCCGTCGCCGTCCTCCTCGTCCCACAACTCTGTCGCCACCACCAGCTAGCCGTCAGACGCATCCTTCCAGCAGGTATAGGGAGAGAGCAGCGCCTCACTCAGCATCTTAGTCATCGAGAAGTCCTCGACAGCTAGCCCGCGCGCGATCCACTCGGTCAGGGCTTCGTCCCGCAGTTGCTGCTCCTCCGCGGACATGGCTTTGGACGGCATCGCGCGCGCCTTTCGTGCAATCCACTGGGACTTGGAGGGTGAAGCTGGTATGGAAAGAAAGTGCTTGGAGATGGGAAGGATGTGGTGATGAACGTCTGCGCGTCAAGGCCGCCGTTCCCCGTTTACAGGACGCGCGCGCTTGCCTCCTTCGTCCCGCCGCGCTCCATATTGAAGCTGCCCTGGCGCTTTGCCGCAGCGCCTGGTCATGTGGTGGAATATGGTACAATGTGCCTATTTGAAAGGAGAGGTGTACCATTTGACACGAATTGTGGTGCGTTGTACCGCTGACCGGCGACGGAGGCGCCGTCACCTCACGTTTCAAACGAGCGGCGAAAGGTCGCGAGAGTTTGACTGCACTTCAGTATGGGAATGCGCTGCGTCGACACCAATCCGGGTGATCGCGGCGTCGGAGGATGCGCATCCACCGAGAGGCTGGGCCACTGTTGCACTCGTTGACGCTATGCACGCGCTCGACTGCTAAAGTCGCGGATGTGCTGGTGTTTCTAATGGGCAGCGCGAAGGTGCTCGTTGATGGCCCCGGAGTTCTGGTCCGGACATGGACACGTGCGGGTAATTCATGCAGCGACGGCGGTGTTTCGTCCAGCGGGGCAGTTTCTGCGGCGATCTGCTCTGCACACGGCACACCCGTGATGATCTCACCATTGCACATCAACCGGCGTGCACACACTCCTCGTGGAGCAGGGCAGCGCGATGGACAAGCTCACTCTGCGAATTGAACGCTCGGGCACATCTTCTGATCGACTGCACTGTGCCATGCGTCCGTCTTCGACAGTGGCGTCTGCCATCACGCTTGGGGCTTTGGCCGCGTTGACGACAGCAGCCGACGTGGTCATCACGCCCTTCATCCTCAGCGGCACTGTTGTGCCTGCGGGGACCAAGACGTACACCACCAGTCTCCGTGCGTCTGCCAACGCGACCGGCTTCTGTGGAGGCTCGCTCATCACTCCAACGCACGTCTTGACGGCTGCCCACTGTTCGCTCGGCGACATTGAGTACGCCTCTGTGGGGACGCACTACGTGAACGGCACGAGCGACGGCGAGCAGATCCTCGTCGTGAACCAAACCATCCACCCCAGCTTCAACTACAGCAGCAAAACGTACGACTTCATGGTGCTCGAGCTCGCCGAGGCCAGTACGTTTGAGCCCGTGACGCTTGCTGCTGCCGACGACTCGGACTACATCGTTGGCGAGACGGCGACCGTCATGGGCTGGGGCACGATCTCTGAGACGGGTCCTCAGTCGTACGAGCTCCTCCGAGTCGATGTTCCGGTTGTGAGCGATGCTGACTGCGCGCTCCTTCTCCCGATCGACGACACGATGATCTGCGCTGGGGGCGAACTCAACCAAGACTCGTGCGAGAACGACTCCGGCGGGCCCTTGATCCTCGAAAGCGGCTCCGACAACGAAGACGTGCTGCTTGGCGTCGTCAGTTGGGGCTATGGGTGCGGCATGGAGGGCTACCCGGGCGTGTACTCGCGTGTGTCCAAGGTGCGCTCGTGGCTCGAGTCGGTTGCCCCCACTGTCCGCTTCCGTTGAGCTAAAAGGTGTCGAGAATCCGGATGATTCGCTTTGGTGCCTGGGTTCCTGTTGAAGACATATCGGTATGTCCATAAACGATCAATCCCAAAATCAAGCTTGCGCGCCTTTGGTGCATGATGATCGGCATCGCTGTTCGAAGCTGCGACAGGCTCTGATATGTCTTCTATATAGTCATGGTGCTTCGATTGAAAGGCGGTGTTATATGTCATGGCGGACACGGCACCATTTCACGATTAACCGAGTGTATTGCGAGCAAAGGGACCAACCGCGGGATCTAGTGGCAGTCGAGCGATCCCATGGCATCTGGACCAAGTTTGATCAGACCAACATACCATCTCAGGCGAGCTTCCGTCACTCTCACGTCGTCGGTGCTCACAGACACAAGCGCCTTGTACCGCGACTTTGGTCTGATGCTGCCAGCGAGCTGATATGATATCGTTGTCCGCCTCAAGCAAAAGCTGCAACACGGACCGAACCAGTGGTGTTGTGCCATCATGCCATTGCACTGTTCGTCGACAAGGTCTTCAATGACCTCGGACCTTCAGTGGACAGCTTCCCCACTTCCACATATCACTATTATAGTACATTGTAGAATCTAATCAGTCAATATGATGATATACCACTGTTATAACACTCATTTGTGTCGGTCCTGAACTGACTCGCTGGATTTTCAACCCGAATCAAGTAAGTATCGAGTTTCAAGCACTCGTCCAAAGGCGTCGAACCCTGTGAAGCGGCGCGTTGGGTGCGCATTGTCGGCCGGCAACGGCATGAATCGGAGGCGATATCAGCAGCGAACGCGCTAGTTGATTCATGCGGGGCCACATGGTCGGTCGCGATCCAGGCTCATGCGCGTGAATGCACAGAGGAAGGCGCCTCGATGGTCCGCCATGGAGGAGCGCGATCTGAACCAGCGTCTCTCCAATGGTCACTTGCCAACTTCACTTGCACTGCGCATCAGCAACTCCAATCCACACAGGAGACGCCACCGACAAGAATGCCTGCGTCCGACAACATGAGCTCACGCGGACTTCCGGACGGACAGCGCTGCTGCTACCCGAGCAAGTACTGCGAGAACCCGCGCGTGATCAAGCGAAACGGACAGCTGCATCGCTTCTGCGAGTTCCACCGGCGGAAGGCCAACCTGAACCAGCGCCGCCTCGAGAAGCGCCGCCAGCTCGAGCACCAGCTGCAGTACGAGATGAGCGACGCCGAGCGCAGCCAGATCGAGGCGCAGCTCGAGCAGCTGAAGCAGTACCAGCGCCACCACAACACACCGCAGGTAGAGGAGTACGACCTCGACGAAGAGGACCTGCAGCTTGTCGAGGAGTTCCTCAAACAGCACGACCTCGGCCTGCTCGAGTTTGATGAGGAAGACGACCGCTTCGTGGCGGAGAACCTGTCCCTGCCGTGAGCATCTAGCGTGCCAGGCAGCCCCGCCCGCGTGCCCAAGAAAGTGGTCGCGGCGCTACTATAGAACCGAATTTGCATGCACATAACAACTCAATGAGATAATGAGATAGAACTACACCGCGCATTTGCCCCCGCTCCCTATCATCGAGGAAGTGGATCAACCCGAGCGTCGATATGTCCACTTGGGCAGCACACACTCGCTGTGATCACTCTCAAGACTCGGATTCATTCCAAGCCAACACTGCGAACCAAACAGATTGGAGTGGCCTCGCCCTTGTTGAAGCAGCACTTGCAGTAGCCGATCACTTGGAAGCGCAAGGCTTCGCTGAAGCGTGTCGACGGTTGCTGATGCATGGCACATGGTGCCCGCCGCCTTTGTCGTATGGCCAAAGTGGCACGCCTGACAAAATCCAGCGGCTGGTATCAGTCCGACCGGCGAACTCGACTCGTCCACTCGCCCCTCGTGCCACTGTTCCGATCCGGGTACACGCACATCGAATCGCTCAGTGCGGAGTTCCCCCCTGGGAATCCCAGCGGTTCACTGCGCTCCGAGCCTCACTCTTCGATCGGCGGTGGGTCAGAGAGGCTCCGGAGCCATTCAGACCGTTCGCGAGAAGCAGGAGGCTTCGATCCGCGCCACGCATGCCACGTGCGACCGTCTCGGCGCCGCACGCGGCCGGCAGGTGGCGTCGCGCAGTGAAACAGTCTTGCTCCTTTTCGTGCAGCACCAGGCTGGAGCCTTCGACCGTCGAGTCGGCGGCCGACCGCCGCGCAACTTCAAACAGGGAGACGGACGGACGCTCGCTGTCGACGAACAGGCGCAAATGCATGTCCTGCTCGCCCTGCCACGTCCATTGTCCGAGCGCGTGGTCCAACGCTCTCCTTCTGCCTTTCGCGGCCACTGGACGGCGCCTGGGTGGGTGTCCGAAGATTGCGATCGTTGAGGGTCTGGCGCGTCGCAGGAGGCTCACGGGCCAGCTCGAGAGGCATCTGCGTCCGCGCCAACACGCTACATCACCGCCACGCCAGCGAGCTCTCCCCCTCTCTCTTCCCTCTCTGCCCCGCTCGCCAGCGCCCCAAAGAGCGGCTCGCACGCCGCTCGCCAGGCCAACTCGACTGAACTGCTCGCCTCACGCTCATGCACACCGTGGGCCTTCCAGGAAGTTCTCGCATGCCAGATCTGACTCCTCGCCGCTGAACCGCTACGTTTCGACAAGTATGTCCATGGGGAGACCAATGCCGGGCACAGACATCGGTGGCTTCTCATCGGACGGGCTTGCGCGCTTGGGGCCACACAGTGGGCGTCGGCGCTCGCCTCACTTGCCCACTGCCTGCCAGCGCCTGTACGCGCACTCATTGCGGCCACCACGTGCGCCGCGTTCAGCTGGTCCGGCCCAGCGCTATGCACGCCGGCAGTGTGACGAAAATATTTGCGAGCCTCCCTCGCTCCGGTGCGCTTCTGGCTCTGGCCTCCTTCTCCTGCTGCTCTGACCATTGGGGGCGGAGGCCACTTGCTCCACGCGAGCGATCCAGTCGTGCGCCAGCGACCAAAGCGGCTACTAGCGTCTCCAACGCGCAGCACGCATGGCTGCCGGCGCGCGTGGGTTACTCGCGGCGTTGCGCAGCGCCAACCCAACACCGAGGCGCGGCACGGTGTCACTTTTCTCTCTTGCCCGCTCTCTCTAGAGTGCAAGGATGCGCTGGCGACGGAGCCCGTCCGAGACGCAGCCGCCGGCGCCGCCCGTGTCGCCATTAGTGTATCCGCCACGCCGAGAGCAGCCCTCGCGCATCGCCCCCGCCAGTCTAAGCGCCAGCGCCGCCATGAACGCCAACTTCGCGCAGTTCCCGGCTAGCGCCGCGGCCTTCTACCGCTATTCGGCCGCCTTCATGACGCAGTCGTTCGGGCTGCGAGAGAAACAGCGCTGCTGCTACCCGAGCAAGCGCTGCCAGAACCCGCGCGTGCTCAAGCGCAACGGCGAGTTGCACCGCCTGTGTGAGTACCACCGCATGAAGGCCAACGTCAACCAGCGGCGGCTCGAGCAGCGCCGCCGCCAGCGCAACAGCTCCATGAACAGCCAGGACGCGGGACTTATCGAGCGGGAGCGGGAGAAGGAGCAAGTGTTCGCCAACACGGCGCCGATCCAGCTGCACAAGCGGGAGCGCGTCCAGACCAACTGCGTGGCGAAGGAACCACGGCAGCAGTCCCAACCACAGCAGCAGCAGCATCAGCACCAGCGCCAGCGCATTCAGCTCAATGTGCAGCCGCGGCCGCAGTACAAGGCCGAGGACCGTCCGCGGTCGCACCGCTTCTCGCTGCCCAATCTGTCGTCGGCCGACCTGCCGTCGCCGAGCGGGAACGACCTGAACGAGGCCGACATGCACTTCCTGGACGAGTTCCTGTCCGAGACGGATATCGACCTGCCGCCGCTCACCGCCGAGGAGGCCGAGCTCGGCAACATGGCGAGCACCTTCCGCTTCTTCGACGCAAGCTCCGACACGCGCATGTCAATCTGAGAGCGCAAACAACCAGAGTGATCAGACCGCCCAGGCGAAGGCGGTCAATTATATATATGTGCGTCCGTGTGCCCTGATGGGAGTCCGCATGCAGTCAACCACGGTGTTCCTCTCGTTGTTCTCGTGCAGTCGGACAGACATGCAGCTAGACATGCTGCTAAACATTTCATGGTCCGTCCTCGGACACATCGTCCTCGTCGTTGAAGTTGCTGACGAGTTCCTCGAGGATGCGGATGTCCTCCTCGTCCAGGTCGATAAGCAGCAGGTCGTCCATGGGCGTCGAGCTAGTCTGGCTCGGCGCGCGCGGCAGGATGGCCCGCAGCGCCATGAACTGTTCGTCGCACAGCGGCTGCGATGGCGTGAAGTCGGGGATGTCGGCCACTTTGGTCACCTTGCGCTTGAACTCGAGCCGCCGCTGGTTGAAGTTGGCCTTCTGCCGGTGGAACTCGCACAGCTTGTGCAGCTCGCCGTTGCGCTTGAGCACTCGCGGCTTCTCGCACCGCTTGCTCGGGTACTGGCACGTGTTGGCCGTGCTGCTGGCTGCGCTGTCTCCGTTATTGAGCATGCTGTCTGTATCTGTGGCTGGCTGCTGGCCTGGTCGGGGGACGCGCAGTGGATCGGTACCGCGCGGGCGGTGGCGTGTCGAGTGGGGTATTGTGCGCGGAGGCTCCAATTGAGTTGTATGCCTCCTCGCATGCTGCGTCCCCGTCCGCGTCAGCGGACTGGTGCTACACGAGAGGAGTCGCCGGAAGGTAATCGCCCTGGACGCTGTGCCCGTGGCGCCTCTCTGGCAATGGTAACGGCGGGAGCACAGCGAGGAGCATGCCGCCAGCGGCCTCTACAGTAGCAAAATCAACGAACAACGGTCGATCGGTTGCCCCGATTGCCGCGCCGCCGAGATGGGCCGGGGCGGAAGATGGAGGAGCCAAATTTTGCACCGGGCAACTCGCGCGGCTTGACTTGCGCCGCGTCCGTTCGGGTGCGCGCGTCTGCCGCACGAGCATCCGCGGCCATGGCTCAAGCTCACAAGAGACTGGATCATCGTCGGAAGTGACTTGGCCCTCGATGGTGACCAGCAAGGCGGCTGGCCTGGCCCTGGACGTGAAGAAGGAGTCTGCGCATGTTCGTCGAGCGGCATGCCGGATTTTCCAAGTGTACCGGGGTGAGTATGGGTGGTTTCGATTGGAAATATTTTGAAATTGGATGCGGAAAATCCAGTGTATCGGCAGAAAACGGTCGACCAGCTAAAATCCACCGCAATTTGGGACGCTTCCCATTTCGACTAATCGAGCCTTCATACGAAACGGAGGGTATATTTTTGTTTACATTATAGGACAACGATGGGTTATGTAAAATGCCATAATTCGTGCTGAAGTGAAGCCATGTCGGCGCATTCATGCGGTGCATTCGGCTTCGTGAAGATCCGGTCGGGCACTGAAAGCAGCGCACGTGTGAAGCCTTCAGTCGGGCATGGCGGCGTCAATCGGCGCCTGAAAATTGCCTTCATCCACTTCACCGTGGCGCCGTCCAGAGAGCGGACGGACGATCGGATGCGAACAGCACGAACGAAGTCCTCACCATGGGTTCGCTGAGTCACGCAAGGGCATAACGCTAACCTCACTGCATCCATTGTCAGTCAGCTCGCAGCTCTTGCTCACATAATGCACATGCAATGCGGGATCCGGCTTTCACCGCTACTGAGTTGGTGTTAGTCTTTGTCATTGGTGTCGATGACTTAGTGGGACTCGCGCGTTCATTTCCAACGAACGAATCGATCGCTCAGAGGATGCGCATCAGCTGGACACGTCACTCGAAAGCGCTTTCACACCTGCGACGAGATCCTCGCGCGCTTCCAGTGACCTGCTGGACCACAAGTTGTAGATTGACACAGCGGACGCGTGTATTGACAGCTGCAACTACCAACACCGCATCTCTCCGTCCGTCCCAAGTACACGGGACTCGCAGCGTCGGTGCTCCAGCGAGAGGAGCGAGGCTGACATGTCAGTCGGTCTCTTCGGCCCTCAGACCCCTTCACCACCCAGTAGCCAGGTCCCCTGGCGCCTCTGACTGGATGCCGCACTCGAGAGGAATTATGCAGAGCCGTACACCTCCCGCCGATCGTCTTCCGCTAGCAGCTGGGCCTTGATCTCGTCAGACGAGCTGCTGGTCAAGTTGCGGCGCTTGGTCGTCGCGCTGCAGTAGCTCATGTACACGACGGTCAGCAGCCCGACGACGGCTGTGATTGATGGCAAGATACAGTAAACTTGGCGCAAGAACTCGGCGTCCTCCGCCGGCGCGTTCTGCAGCTTCTCACGCTCGTTCTGGATCAAGAGGATCGCGATGCCGTTCGAGATCTTGTCCGTGAAGCTCATCGCGCCGTACACGAACGCGCCGCTCTCGATGTTGCTGCCGATGAGGTCGCCTTCGAGGCACACGGACGTCACCATGATGATCGAGTTGCCGACGCCCAGGATTGTCGAGAAGACGTAGATCCACGTCGCCGTCGACGGCGTTAGCAAGTACGACAGGCCGAGCGAAACGACGATCAAGATGCAGCCGAGGCCGAACGACCCGGCGCGGCCGAGCACCTCGTTCAAGTACCGCAGGAAGAAGGTCGCGAGGAAACCCGAGACGTAGACGAGCAGCGGCACGATGGCGATGGAGGTCGCCGACATCTCGAGGGTCACGATCAAGTAGAACGAGATGAAGACCTGCGTGACGTTGACGACCAGGCGCGTGCACATGTAGACGACGCCGACCTCGTAGAACATGCCGACGCCAAACCACGCGTCCCACGTCATGTGCTTGCTCGACTTGGTCACCGGGACGACGTGGTCGTGCACCTCCATGTCGGCGTCAAAGGGAAGGGCGTTGGGCCCGCGCTCGTGCATATCCGCCAGCGACGGGCTGTTGGTGATGGCGATCGCACTGTCCCTCCGCTCTACCCTGGTGATGGAGAGCTTCTCGGGCGTTCCCGCGAGGAAGAGCACGATGCACGCGCCGCCCACGACAAGTGACGTGTACGCGAGTAGCGAGAACTTTTCCTCGTCCGGGACGCCGAGCGGCCGCACGACGCGCAGCAGCACGAAAAAGACGCAGAAGACGAGCACGTTGGACAGGATGGTGAACGCGTAGCGCGTCGAGTTGAGCACGCAGCGCACGTTGTCGTCCGTCGACAGCTCCGGCACCTGTGCGTATCATTCATTCCGGACGTGCGTCAGCAATGAGGAAGGAACAAGGCGGACGGAGGCGGCGGGCATACCATGGCCATGTGGGAGACCTGGACAGCGGCCCAGCCGACGTTGAACAGACTGGCGGCCGCGCTGTAGTAGCCGACGAGGACGCCGCGGCTCGGGTGCGGCGAGAACCAGTGCGGCGCCGACTCGGCGAAGACGAAGAAGAAGCAGACGATGACGAGCAGCGCGCCGGCCGCGAGCCACGTCTTCCGGCGGCCGAGGCCGATGGCCGGCAGCCCCTGCGAGCGGTCGGACAGCACGCCGACGAGCGGCGTGGCGACGCCGTCGGCGATCTGGCCCGAGAACATGACGACGGCCGAGTCGACGGGCGACAGCTGCGCCACCTGCCGCAGGAAGACGAGCAGGTACGAGAACCACGTGGACGCGCACATGTCGTTCAGCACGTGGCCCACGCCGTAGGCCACGTAGCGCGCGCCCGTCCACTCGACCGGCCTCTCCTTGGCGGCGCCTCGGCGCGAGCGGAACGCCGCCGTGTCAGCGGCCTCGTCCCCGTCCGGAATGGCCGCGTAGCTCGCCATGGCCGGCGCTAATAGTCGCTTGCGGGCGGGGGGGCAGACAGCGACCGAGGAGCCGCTTCAACCGCGAGTGTGTTGGCTGGCGGAGCTGCTGGGTGGGCGGCGTCGACATCATACGCCGCCGATTGGCTGTAAATGAGGAAGAGACGGATCGGATTGGATGAAAATCCGGCGTGTTTGCGCTATGCCCACCTTATGCTGTCCTGGCGATGGCGCCGGACAGGATAAAGCGTCCGCCGCCGCGAGGGGCTCACTCGATCCGAAACGTGGCGGCCTCTTCCTCCGCCGCCCTCCTCCCTCTGTCGACTGCTTCCATCGACCGCCCCCGCCCTCCGCCATGGCGAGTGACTCGATCGCTCTGGCGCGCCAGTCGGCGCTGCTGCTGCTTGTGGCCTCAGCCGCGGCCGCGGGCGTCTATCTCTTCTTCCAGACGGCGCCGGACGCCAAGTTGTGCGTCCCCCTCCCTCTGTCTGGATCATGTCCGTCGGTCTCGCGCTAACGAGCGTGCTGCTTGGCGTTGGTGCTGGCGGCAGCGCCGAGTGCGAGGACATTTCGCTGTCGTACGTGGTGACCGGCGTGCTGCCCACGTGGCTGCGCGGCCGCAACGACAAGATGGGCACGGTGCAGGGCCTGTGGCGCTGCGCCAGCCAGTACAAGCAGCACCACGCCGACTTCGTGCTGGTCAGCTTCTGCGTAGTGTACGTGGCGCTGCAGGCCTTCGCCATCCCGGGGCCCATCGTGCTCAGCATCCTCTCGGGCGCCATCTACCCCTTCTGGGAGGCGCAGCTGCTCGTGGCCGCCTGCGCCACCGCCGGCGCCTCGCTCTGCTTCCTCATGTCTTTCTGCCTCGGCCGCGGCCTCTTCAACCGCGTCTTCGCCTCCATGATCGGCCGCTTCAAGGATAAGGTGCGTCGGCGCAGGGGATACTCGTCACGTGGAGTGGAGTGCTCGCACTGACGGGTTCTGGTGGATGCGCGCGCAGATCGCGCAGAACCGGGGGAACCTCTTCTACTACCTGCTCTTCCTGCGCATCACGCCGCTGCTGCCCAACTGGTTTGTCAACATCGCCTGTCCGCTCGTCGGCGTAGAGTTCAAGTACTTCTGCCTCGCCACGTTCATCGGTACGACCAGTTCGCTCCTGCTTGCATCTACCGCCTGCCTGCCCTTCATGCTGGACTGACGCGCCACGCCGGCAACTCTAGGCCTGCTGCCGGCCAACTTTCTGCACATCTCGACGGGTGCGACGCTCACGAGCGCCGCGTCGGCGGATGGTAGCGCCGGCGGCAGCAACGCCGTCAACTTCGCCATCCTCTTCGCGCTCCAGTTCGTGGCGCTGCTGCCCACACTATTTAAGAGCAAGATCGAAAAGTACGAGCAGGCGGCCTTCGACAAGGCCAAGAAGCAGTGAGGACCAGCCAAGGTGTGCCCGCAGATGACACGTTCCAGCCGCGACGCATGCGTGGGCCACGGTGACGCTTACAGTAGTGGGCGTTTGACGGTAGGTGATTCCTTGCCGAACTAATGCCAGCCGCAAAGTTACCCCGTGAGTTTCTTGGTGTTGATGCCGGTCTGCTTCTCGGTGAGTCGTCGCCGCGCTTCACTCACCAAACTTGACGGACTGGTGTCTTCTGCGACGAGAAGCGAGTCGGACAGGTTGAGCGACGACCCGAACATGGTCGCCAACACCTTCCGCGGAGGCGATTCCTGCGGCGGCGCAAGCAACGAGCTGCTGCTTCGACTGGGCTGGACGACAGCCCTCTCTCCTCCAACCAGGGTTTCGTACCGGGCTTTGTCGAACCTTCGACCATCCGAGGGTCCGCTGCTGTCCAGCGCGGCTGATCGAAGCCCAGGTAGCGGCGCGCGTGTGAACAGCCGGAGCGGCGGCTTGGCCAATGGGTCGTCGGACGAGGAGGAGGCCGTCGAGTCAGCCAGGTGCTTGCGCAGCGACGAGATGGTGCGCACTCCTCGCCAGTTCTGGTCGGCATCCGGCAGGTTGAGGAGGTCGCTGTCGAACAGAAGACAGCAAGAAGGGCGTGAGTCTCGTACAGGGTGAGGCATTGGCACACCGTCAATCCGTACGTGACGGCGTCAAAGTTGTCAAGGAAGCGCTGAAAGAGCTGTGTCTGGAAGAGGTGCGAGCAGAAGTCGCGCATGCCTTGGTGCACAGCCAGGAAGCCTCGCGTGTCGAACTCGACGCTGCAGCTCGAGCTGCTATTCGGAGTCGTTCCCCTCGCTGGCGACGCTGCTCTTGAGCAGAACTTGCGCACATCCTTGATCAGCCGCGTGGCGAAGGCGGCGAACACACCCTGAATCTCAGTCCACTTGTCCGTTAGCTCGTCATGCGCTTGGGCCATTGCCATCAGCTCTCCATCGGTTGGTTGAGACGGCCTGTACGTGCTGGGAAGCGGGCCAAGCTGCGAGTCCAGCAACGCGCCGAACGTGGATCT
Organism: Phytopythium aichiense; assembly: GCA_023338125.1. NCBI lineage: Eukaryota > Oomycota > Peronosporomycetes > Pythiales > Pythiaceae > Phytopythium > Phytopythium aichiense. Next base: position 59,414 of record JAADYH010000014.1, read on the forward strand.
AGTCCCCTGGTTGGACGGCTGTTGCACCTGCTGCTGTGGCTGCGCTGTCTGCTGCTGTGGGACCGATCCTGGCGTCCAATTAGGTGACGAAGCAGTGGCCTTCCGAAGCAAATTGGCTAGTTTCTTGGTCTTCGAGTCCGGGAGCGACGGCATCGCCTCGTTTGTTGGCACTCGCACTTCGTTGGCGTCCAAGTCAACGACCACGACGCCCTCCGCCTCGAACTTAGCCGAGCCCACGTCCGATCCGATGCCCATGAAGAACGGGACGGGTGCCATCACAAAGTCCAACAGCGACTGCATTGGCACGATGGCAGACAACCATTAGCACTGGTCAACAATCTTCATACCCGAGCGGGGAGCGTACGATCGGAAGTAGCGGGATGTAGACATGCTGGAACTCGAATGGGTGGAGCAGCGCGCGGAAGGTCTCGGCCACGTGCGTGAGCACGGCCTTATTGCGAGCGCACAGCACCACCTTCTTCTCCGTCAACAAGAACCCGTAGACCTGCCAGACACGTCGAGTTAGCTTCACCTGCTAACACTAACGCCTGCTCCGCACTTACCTTGATGATATGGTCGATGCTCAGACACTGGAACAGGATCGAGAACTCGACCTCCGTTGGATAGAAGAGAGGCGAGCCTGGCGCCAAAGCAGGGATCAGACACATTTGACCGCCGAGCTTGAAGGCGGTTTGAGCTCCTGGTTCGAGCGGCAGGTGGATCTGCTGCAAGATTTGGTAGACTAGACTCTCCGGTGTCTCACAGACAGTTCTTGCTGTCTCCTGCCGAGACTGGAGGAGTCTGTACGTGTGAAAGAGGAACCTCTGGAAGGTCTTGAAGAGCGGCACGGATGAGAGAACGCAGATGCAGACTGGCAAGAAGCACCGCCACTTGGTGCGGCCCTGCTGAATATCCTTGAGACTGATCCAAGGCGGAAGGTCGGCTGTCTTACCGCCGCGCTGGTCTGCGGACGAGATGAGCGCGAGTACGTCCATCGGGTCGCGCTCCTCCAGATAGTGCAGACACGATGCGTATAGCATTGAGCCCTTGATATCTGCACACGTCGACGGTCAGTCAGCACAAGCAGGTCGACGCGAAGCGGTTCTGGTTGATCTCACCAGTCAGAACTACATCAAAGTGGTGAGGCGGTCTCCACTCGCTCGAGAGGAACATGGCGTCTGGGAAGCAGAACTTGGACAGCTCCTCCGGCACCTTGGCTCGCGACGGTAACACCTCGACCACCTCCGGCTCGAGCTGGACCTCCGACGGAGATCGAGTGCTGCACAACTCCATCAGTGCGTCGTGGTGCAGTTTGCCACTGAGCACGACGACGCCTTCAGCGATGCTTGGCGACTGCTTCTGCAGCGTGCGGTCGCTTGGGATGCGCGTGAGGCGAGAAGTGCTGTCCACAAACGCCTGACGCCACGATATTGCTGTCAGTTCGACGGCCTCACTGTAACCACGATGCATAACTGTCCAACCTTTGGGCGGAGACTTGAAGCACGCGTCAAGATTCGCGAATTCGAGTGCACGGTCGACGAGATGGCCGATTGGTGTGTGTCCGTGTACTTGGACGTCAGCAGCTCGAGGATCTCGTTGAATGCGATCGGATCTGTGGCAGTCACAAGTAGCTTGATCAGGGCAGACAGGGGTCAGTGCAGCAAATACCCAACACTACGAACCTGCTTCCGCGAGCCAGCAAAAGTAGCAGAGGAACCCACGCTCTGTGAGGCCATCGGACTGGCTGTCAAAGTTTGCGAGCAACCACCCCATGGTGACGCTTGAAATCTCTCCTCCGCGCTTGACAAGCGCATTGAACGCACTGAGCTGCTCCTCGTCCAGCTTCCCAGTCCCTTTCGTGTCGACTTCTCGAAATGCGGCCGCGAGAATGAACCGATAGAAGGGCACGATGCGTTCCTCACTTCCTCGGAGTGGACGAATGTCCCCACTTGATGCTCCTCCGTGCTCTGAGGAGGCTGATTCCGGTAGGAAGAATGACTGGCGCACTGTGATCACAGCTCGGATGTACTTCACTACTCGGCTGTCACGCGTTGCTCTATCTTCTTCTTGATGGGCACAGCCACGACACGCAACGATGACGTTTGCCAGTGAGGCTTCCAGTAGAAAGCTTTCGACGACGCAGCCCTGAGGAATTAACGCGGCCAGCTTGAACTGAACAGTACCGAGATTTCGATACAGCACCGCCAGCGAGTAGCTTGGACCCCCGCCTCCGCTCACCATGTGCCGTCCTGAATGAGTGAGCAAGAAGGCATACATCTTGCGCGCTTCGTCGTAGAACGCACCGCAGCTTGACGCCTTGGTCAACACTTCACTACTGCCGAAGAACGTTGGGGATGCTGTTGCAACAGGTTTGAAGTCACACTCCTCCTCCAGTGTGCAACCTAGCTGATAGTCCTCGCTCACCGCCTTCCCGTGTGCCAGCACGTCGCCGTAGAGGACCAAGCAGTTGGCGCGATGGAAGATGCTCGCGAGGTATTTTTCGTAGTACGCGCTCGTACCTCCGTTGCTGTCTTCGTCATCGCCGTCGTCACTTTCCCCGCCGCTGTCACAGTCATCGTCGCCTTCATGATCGGCAGCATTCTGAGGGCAATATGTGTCGCCACCAAGCAATGCAAAATACTCTTCCGCAGCGCGCGAGAGCTTGGCAGAGGCAAGCGAGAGCGACTCCAGAGCCAGATCTGCGGCGAACAGAGAAGAAATCTCACTCCACAGCTTAGAAGCGACGCTGAAGACACGCGGGTTGGTGATCCCGAACAGCGCTTCGTACTCGTACACAGTTGTTGTGTGCTTGAGTACCTGTACGGCAAAGACTTCTAGGGAAATACCCCATCGAGCGAACGTATCAGCTCTTCGGTGTGTGATGGCGGTCTTGGTCGGGTCCTGGAGCTGTGCGATCACTTGCGAGTATATTTCTCCGGCCGCAGCCCACACATCGAGCATCGGCTCGACCACTCGATCACCATTGACCTCACGCTTCTCCATCGAGTGCCGCAGCAGCTCGCTTGCGAGGAACGCATACATCTCGTCAGCTTCGTTGCACGCTCCAATCAGGCCGTGCAGTGTCAGGTCTTGGTTTGGATTGACTTGCTGTGAGGCTGATAGTGCCTCTTGTTCAGTGCGGACAGGTTCACTCGAGGCCAGCTCGGAGTCTTTAGAGTCGCATTCCTCGAATACCGTCGACACTTCATCAAGGAACGCAAACTCATCTGGAGTATCGGATGAAGCAGAAATGACATCAGGGATCGTCAGTTGTTGATCTGACGGTGCCGTGGTATCAGCTTGATGATTTTGTTGTTGGCTTGGCTGCGTTGATTGCTTTCCCTGCTGCTGAAAGAAGCGGAGAAATTCGTGCTGGTAGTCTTCGAGGTTGTCCTCGCGGTGCATCCGCTCAAGCTCCAGGAGAAATCGCTGTCGCGCAAGGCTGTGCGCGGCGCTCTTGACAGTGAAGATACTGCTCCTGTCCCTCAAGTGGAGCGCAATGTGGTGGAACAGCGACTTGAGCACTCTCGCTCGCATCTTTCCCGACGGCGGCTGTCCAGTTCCGACAGTGAATTGACTGCTCATCACCGACAGTCGTTTAACAGGAATGAGTCGGGTCATCGCCAACCACGCGATCGCTCCGAGCGGCAGCATGATGGACTTGCAGGAAAGCATCAGTTGAGAATATCCGTCTTCGACGTCCCAAGAAGACCCTCGAGCCCCCACAAGGTCGGACATGCTCGGCACTGCGACTCCATCGTCTATGGCCGACGCTCCGCGCCGAAAAAAATGGAGGAATATCTTGCACAGCTCGGCAGTGGTCACGTGCAGTTCCTGGGGCTTCA